>JAOYSI010028061.1:2792-21903 GCA_025775065.1 Hiodon alosoides
ATTTGTAACTATGTGTGCAGTAAAAGAATCTCAGGGTACATATGTCCTCATAATGTGAAAATACATTTGTAACTATGAATGCATTCAATGAATCTCTTCAACTTTTTGAAAATAGGCCAATTTTAGGTTTGTTTAGATAAATGCTGGCATTCAACTTAGATTATTTGGCAAAATATTCGTTATAACCAACAGTACAGACATAGTTAAAAGTCTGCATCAAAACAGATTTATGTATTTAGTTAACAGATTTGTCTTAATTAAAAAGCCCCAAATTAATATTTCATAAAGGAATTCTCTGTTCCGAGTCTGCAAGATTAGTGTTACTGAAAATCTGGTTACAAAAAGAGCAGTGATAACGCGGAAAGAAACGAATATCTTTAGAGTAATGTAGAATCAGTTATTATTATCTGTTTGCATTAAAATACACTTTATCATATGCGCAGTTATCCCAGTTTGGGACATTTCAAGCACAATTGTGAGACGTGAGAAGTTTTCGGGAAACAATATTTATCGCAAGTAAACGATAAGACCAAACAGCATTGTTATACACAATAACAATTTACAACAATTTAAAAGTAGAAATGTAGTAACACTCGCGCGCTGATACGTAACCCCACGTAAAGCGCAGCTAACTGGCACACCTCCACGGGAATGCAACGGTGCGCTGTAAACACATGGCTACTCGTATATTCAAAGGGGCGTTTTCTATACAAAATCGACAAGCAAATACATACCAGCTCTTGCTTCAAACGCCTCAAACAGGTATCCATATTTTTGCGCTCTTGTCTCAGATGTCTGCGTTCCATTTTGATTGCCAAATGCAGTCGGCAAAATAGCACGGGGCACGCGTTATCTCTTGGTTTGCAAACTTGTTCCACGGATATGCAATATTAACTAGATAAGTAACATCGAGTTATTTTTGAGGAAAACGAAGGATGCAGAATATTTGAATCTGTTTTGTTTTTAATTATTCGTGGGGAAATTACTACGGAACGTGTTGAGAAGCATATCCATTACGCAATTTTTGTAATTCTTAAACAATTTACTATGATATTCCCATTGAGTGTCGGTCATAAACGAACGAACACGAAACACACCGTTCACACGGTGATCGCTGAAACGGAATAGTTAACCCAAACGAGCTGTGGACAGTTTTTTTTTCCTTCTTCACGCGGGGAGCTGACGTTAGAGCTTTCGCCAACGCGTGGTCTCCAGTCGTGTACCAAAGGGTGGTTACATTTATACCTATAACGCATCTAAGTCCCTTTGTTTTAATTAATAACAACGTCCAATCACAACACATATGTGGCTTTCCCGAAACATTAGATGTTTTACCTAATACGCTGTCGAATACATTCTTACTTAATATCCGCCGTTAATACACTTGATATGTTTATTATTAACAGATATGTAATACTATATGATGAGTTTTTCTATGGAAATACACCGAATACTATTCAAACAGTCAGTTGATTCAGGATTTAGATTTTTTTTTTGGAGTTTTATGGAACAGGGGCTGTGCAGGAAGAGGTATCACATGACAAAGTCGCATTCCAAGGGGTTTCCTCATGACAACTAACGCGAGGAATGCTTATTTTGTAATACAAGTAACAAAACTAAGAAATACATTTTTTATTTTTTACCACAAATGTTAACGGCAAAGTAGGTTTCTTCAATTTTGCCAAATTTCGCGGTTTATCAGCAAGAGAGGTTTATCCCAGACATTTTGTAAGCAATACCATAGGCTTTTACAATATAAATTGTCCCAATTTTATCGGTACAGTGCACAAAATCATTATGTATGCAGTTTGCTTAATCCTTAGCTAAATCCTGTTTCCATCCGTTCAAATGGGTTTTCGGTGCTATCGGACATTTTTCTAGACTTTCTAGACATGCACAGAAACATACACCGAATAACCAATTACAAGTTCAAAAGGTTTCTAAATTAACTCTAAATGTGGATCAAGTCATTCTAATACATACATATGATACGCTTAAATAATGTAGAATAAGGAATATGAAACGACTCATCCTCAAATAAAAAGAGGTTACAGCTTTTAGGGACTTACACTAGACACTGTGACCGGGTCCTGGAGTATCATGTTCCGTTGATTGATTGACTGGTCAATTAATTGTGCCATAGATCTGAAGCTGTGGCACATAAGGGTCAAAATCCACGTGTTAATTAGAATTATTCATCTTGCCTCAGACAGGCTCGGGTTTATTTAATGTGGTTTTATGGTAATTTAAAAGAAGACTTTGACAAATCATATTTGTGAAAATGCACTATAACAAATAGAGGTTGATTGATTGACAAACCTACGTCTAAGCCGGCCGGAACCCCTTGGAGGGGATGCCTGCCGGATGTCTAACATACGATGTCTCATTGTTGAAATTCATGAAGTCACTGCTATTAAAAGTTATTGGAATGAAAAAAGCTGGGTCTGACTGTTTTGTGATCGTGTTAAAGAGAAATATAAGACTGTCTTTGTTCTTTTCAATTCATATACAGAACTGAGACGTGAAAGGGCATGCTTGTAATTTGGTAGGTCTTTCTTTCCACGTTGGGCAGACGTTTGCTTTTTTGTGCTTCTTATGTTATAACCTTTGGCACAAACGCTTCACAAGAAGAATTTCCTCTCACCATAGAGCAGTTCTCACGTACATTCTGCAGGTATTCATTTTGCCAAGGGTGTTGTGAAGAGTACCATTGAGATCCGATACCAGGTGATCTGGTGGGTTTAAACTACATTCTAATTAGTAATGTCTGGTAAAAGTCAACTTTTTTATCAACATGAATGTTGAAATACCACCTGATCTGGAGCCTAACTGTACTAATTGGGAAATCTGCTCATTCAATTAAGAATCAGGAATGTGGAGTAAAACCCAGGTGGTCTATAAACGTTAACAACTAAATTATTTAACAACTAAAAAGATCTGTCTTACAGTGGCCATCAATTCTTCTCTATCTCTCGGAGCAAACTTTGTGGCTCAAAAGTCAATATTGGCACTTCAAAAATAAAATAAAATGTTTTCATTACATGGACAATGCTGACATCAAATATAGTCTCTTGGCCACCTGCAAAACCGGGCAGACAATAAAAACATAACTTTGTGGAGTAAGCATAATATGGCCAGAGTCGACCCTTGGTCTATGCCAGGTCTCTGTCAGCGTGAGAATTTCAGTTATTATTTCATTCAAAAGCAACGATTCAGAAGAAATTGGTCTAATATTTAAAAGTAAAAATTGAATTGAAGTTGCCTTCATTTCAGTGACATTTTAGGATTTTTATATGTTGACTTTAATTTGGTCGCTGAGACAGATTCCCTGGATGTAATATGATCTTAATAACCTCCTGCTTGAAGTGGTGCAGGGTTTATCGACTATCTTTATTGTGTTGTCAAGTTGGCAGGCATACAATATGTTCAAGACTACACTCCTGCGTTCTTGCCCATACTGTGCGTTGTCATCCAATCTATTTTAATAGGCAACTTGAGACAGTATAACATGATTTATTTTATATAGGTCAGTTCTAAGGGATTCTAATTGTTGAAAAAGACCAGCATTGGAGCTGTAGGAGACTTGGATGTTGGATGGGGAACAGGAAAAAAAAATGTCACAAAAAAAAAAAGACAATTGTTTTTTTGTGTGTGTGTTTGAGGATCTGATTGTCTAACAGAAATTATTTATGTAAGAAAATACATTTTCAGATTCAAAAGTCATCGCACTTATGACCCACTGATATCAGAAACATTGAGGTGTTTGTACTCAGCTACTAATGCGTAAACCATACACCTAAATATTAAATAAATGTTCGGAAAAAATACGTTCGTGTTATTTCATATATGATCATATAAAGTAGTAGTAATATAAAGATATGAAATGTAATATTGGATATTTAATGGAAACCCTCGCAGCTTTCTCGCATCCTCTATATCTGTCGTCATGTTCGAACAGCTTGTTAATAAAGTTTTACCATTCAAGATTAAAAAGATCGCGAGGTTTTGTTTGTTGGGAGAAAATGGAGTCTTTACGGAAGGCTGCTCATGATACTGAGTCGCGGAGTCGGACTGATGATGTTTTGTTTTCAGAGGGAGTTGATTTCGGTTCTTTGCTGCTAACTCAGGCTGTTCTCGATGGACTTTCTGCCGCTGGCTTCAAGCAACCTTCCCCAATCCAGCTTAAAGCCATCCCGCTTGGACGATGCGGACTCGGTACGTTTCAATGCTACAGCCAGGATTCTCTAACTGATTCCTTACACATATAATTCGCCAGGCAGTGGTATTGCTAGTTACATGTATGTACTTGGTTAGTTAACGAGCCAAAAGATTTACCAAAGTGAGACTAAAACCTACCTAATGCCTTGGGAACGTTTCAGATCAACATCTCCGTCGATACCGTGTTACTCTCTGGCTGGCATGTTAGCAAAAGTAACTGACGCTCTTAGTTTCGCAGAACAGTCAGCATTATTTAGAAAACGCACACACTTTTGCCAGCTACAAGTCTGCACGGCTATCTTAGTCATTTTCAAACTATTTTTCATATAGTTGGCATGCCATGTGTTTAACCAGGGGTTCTCAAACTTTTTTGTTGACGGACCTTTTTCACATGCAACATTAATCACGGACCCCCTACTGAGAAACTGACTGACAAAAGTGTAAAAAAATGTACTTGGTTTGGTTTGCGGACTGTCTGTAAGGACCCCAATTTGAGAACCTATGTATTTAACTATATCGCTAGCTAAGTGTTAAGTGCAATGTACCCACCGAAACGCGAGGTACTTTAGTTAAGTGTCTTCTGAATTCAGTGAGCATCTCTCCCTCTCCATTTCTGTCTTTTAAGACCTCATTGTTCAAGCAAAGTCCGGCACCGGGAAAACCTGTGTGTTCGCCACCGTCGCTCTGGACTCGTTGATCATAGAAAACATGACGACGCAGGTGGGTTTTTACCTAAAATAAGATATTACTTCCGTATGTATTTGTGAGCAGTGCATTTTTAATATTAAATTAACCATGGATGTGGTCGACTCTGTTATATTTGAATGAAAACCATGTCCTCTGTCATGTAAAGTATTTTAATGTTGAATTTGAAAGATTATTTTTCTCTGTCAGGTCCTTGTCTTGGCACCCACTAGAGAGATAGCAGTCCAGATCCATTCGGTGGTAACGATGATTGGCAGCTCCCTGGAGGGTCTCGAGTGCCATGTGTTCATCGGGGGCACGCCCGTGAGTCAGGACAAGGCCCATCTGAAGAAATGCCACATCGCTATTGGATCCCCAGGTTGGCGGGAAATTGAGCCCACAATCAAAAGCGTCCTTTAGCATCAGAACAAAGTTGTTCACATTCTTTTTATTGCACACCGAGGTTTGTGTCTTGGAGGGTTGTGCAAATCTTTTGACTATCTGAAAGCTGTATGTTAATGTTTGCATTGTTGGGATGCATTTTTGAAATAGGGCTACACACTAGGTCTGACACTTGAGTAAATGTATGGTCAGTAAGCTGCTATGGGGTAATTTGAAGTGGTGTGTGTGTGTGTGTGTATAAATTAACATCATGTGACCCCCCCCCCCACCTTCCATATATCAAGCATATTTGGGTTCTTTATTGAAGGTCGTATCAAACAGCTGATTGAACTGGGCTTCCTGTCAACTGCAAGCATTCGCCTGTTTGTCTTGGATGAGGCAGACAAACTTCTGGAGGAGGGAAGTTTCCAGGACCAGATCAAGTGAGAAATTAATGGATTTGTCATGTTCCCAGTAGTAACTTGGGTTACTGTGCTTTACACAGTACTGTATTGCTGTTCTTGATGAATGTAATTTTTTTTACTCGTGTGATTTGTTTGGAGCATGGAACTTCTATGTGAGTGCGTTGATGCACTTTGAAAAAGACTTCCTAATACCAGTCTTTTAACTCCATGTGCTCTACCCTGAGGTTTATATTGACTGTGATTTGTGTGTTCACAGTATGTTTTCCACCCTCTGGAGGGCTGTCCTCATCCAAGCATTTCTCTACTGTGACAGTCTCTCTCTCTCTCTCCCTCCCTCTCCCTCTCTCTCGTCCATCCTCCAGCTGGATCTATTCGTCTTTGCCAGTGAATAAGCAGATGTTGGCCCTCTCTGCCACTTACCCAGAGTCTCTGGCACAGCACCTGACTCACTATATGAGAGAGCCCACCTTCGTCAGACTCAACGCCACTGACCCTGGCTTGATAGGTTTGTGTGTGTGTGTGTTTCACTGGATGACGGATGAGACCAAACGAGGGAGGTGTTATGTTTTCGCCTAGACAGTTGTTACTATGGAGATTGTTGTTCCTTTTGTTTTCAGGGCTGAAGCAATACTACAAAGTGGTGCGTTCGCACCCGATGCCTCACAAGATCTTTGAGGAGAAGGTGCAGCACCTGTTTGAGCTCTTCAGCAAAATCCCATTCAACCAGGCTCTGGTTTTCTCCAATCTGCACAGCAGGTATACCAAACCCCCCCCCCCCCCAATGGGGAGTGGAGCAAGAGAGGCGAGGAGAGACAAGCCAGGGTGCTGTACACGGCTTACGGCTTCACCCTTCACCCTTTAACATTTAGATTTACTGTGGAAAGTGACATCAGGGGTTTCCGGTCAGCGTACAGCATGAATGCCCTGCAGAAAAGTTTAAAATGCAGTGATGCTGACCTGATGCGACCTACAGCACCTCTAAACACAGAAGATGATGTCGGCACTTTATTTAGTTCTGATTCCCTTATTCAGCGTCAGTGCTTTATCGGCCGTGAGTTAAAGTCATTGTTTAATTGTAATTCATGTAATTGCGTCACCATCAAAGTGGTGAAACCCCATTCAAGTCTACAGAAATGTTCTGAGCTGTAAACAGTCTAAGCATGGTGTATCTAAAAAGAGCTATTTATTACTTGGAGATCATTTGATGAGACGTGCTCAGTCAATGCTTTTAGAGTTTGCCCAAAGCCTAAGAGAACTTAATGTACCGGTTTAATAAGGGAGGGTTTTCTCTGGGTTTCTGTGCACTGGTGTGCCAGGAACACCTTTTTGAACCTTTTTGAGTTTTTCTCTTTTTAAGCTTGAAAGAGTTCTAGTTTAAGAGCTTGCACCTGAAACCCCCATCCTTGAGAGCCAGAACCTTCTGGAGATCTTTCGTCTGAGGAGTGTTTGTCTTCCACAGGGCTCAGCACCTGGCGGACATCCTCTCGTTTAAGGGCTTGCCTGCGGTGTACATCTCAGGTGAGAGGAAGGGAACGGGGGACCGCTGCGTGTGTTTAGTGTCTGTTCACTCAACGTGCATTACCCCACTCTAGCCTCAGGCGCCATACTGTTTCATTCAAATAACGTTGAAAGATGGTTTCTTTGCTGTCGTCATTTTCGTATTTTCTTACATCTGATTTGTGGATTTGTGGCCGCTGTTCTTTGCCACAAGCTGGACTGGGCTGCTGTCGGACCGGGCTTCTCAAATCAACCCACATTTTCTGGCTCCGCTTCATTTTGACAACTTACAGGGCACTTAGCCTGTTTGAGTGTGCCTGGAAGAGGGGCGATTGTCTCCGTACTTCCCTGCAAAACCCAGGAACTAAATGAGCACCCTTTCTCTACCATAGACAGGCACTCTGTTCAGTCTGCGAACAAACTGTACAAACAAGTGTGAGAGCTCAGTCATCTCCCCGCCACTGCTGCCGTTGGATTCTGTTCTCCTGTCAGTTTCTCCGTGTTTAGCCAGACAGTCCGCTGTGATTACTCCTGCAGGCAGTCTGAGCCAGGACCAGCGGCTGGAGGCCATGTGCAAGCTGAAGCACTACCAGTGCCGAGTTCTCATCTCCACAGACCTGGTGAGCTGGCCTTTATCGCCACCACCTGGCGGTCCCCCAAAGTGCACGTTTTATCGGTTTTGATGTTTTATCTATCGTTGTAAATATTCTGTCATTCTTTACATTCTCAATATTGTATCGTCATAAATATTTTATCATTCTTAACATTCTTAATATTTTATCATTCTCAATATTGTATCATTATAAATATTTTATCATTCTTAACGTTCTTAGTATTCTATAATTATCAATATTCTTCTTGAGTCTTTCTCAATACCGTATCATGAACCTTGACCATCTTTTTGATATTTTGAATGAAATATTGGTGCTCAGGGCTGTGTTGGAGACATGTAAAGCTGTAACAGAACCCTTTCTCCATAACTCCTCAAAAATATTTTCAGTGTTAAACGTCATTTAAGTCTGTGTGCTTGACTGTAGTATTGCCATCAGTTACGGACTGACTGGGGGTAAAAAAACCCCCCAAAACAAAGTAAAATATTTATATAGCCTTTTAAATATTATTTCCAGAGTGCTTCATAGTATCTGAGTAGTCCCTCAAATGTATTTTCACAGTACTAACCATTTTGTGGTCACTCCTGGTGTTAGTATTGTTATATACAAATCAAGTCATTTCTAAATTGCTTGTTTATAAGAGGGGCTACATATTGTTTTTGGTCCTGGAGAAAAAAAGTCACCCTTTCAGGAGGAATAAACTTTTTTTTTTTTTTTTTTGACTATCCAATGAACGTGCGAGTTTTAGTCATATAGTGCGTTGAGTGGCGTTGTGTTGAGTTCCGCCCCCTTTCTGTCCACAGACCTCGAGAGGGATCGACGCTGAGAAGGTCAACCTGGTCATCAACCTGGATGTGCCCCAGGACTGGGAGACTTACATGCACCGCATTGGACGGGCGGGCAGATTCGGTGAGTGGTCCATGTGCTGGTGACCGTGTGGATTGGACGGGCGGGCAGATTCGGTGAGTGGTCCCTGTGCTGGTGACCGTGTGGATCGGACGGGCGGGCAGATTCGGTGAGTGGTCCCTGTGCTGGTGACCGTGTGGATCGGAAGGCTTAATTCCATACCTTTTGGCCGTCACTAAAACTCATAGTATGCACAGGGCAAAAACGCGTCTGAGGATAGAGTTCCACTCTTTAAATTTCAACAATATCCCCTGTCTTTGAATCAAGTGAAATCATATGGGTTCATTAGTGTACAGATCCAGAAACAATTTTGAGATGTGCTAAAAGGTCTCTCTGTGCTCTGACATTCAAAGTTTCCTGTGTTTTAAGGTACCCATGGTCTAGCAGTGACATACTGTTGCCATGGAGAGGAGGAGAACCGAATGATGGCCGTTGCTCAGAAGTGCAGTCTAAATATTTTGTGTTTGCCAGGTACTCCGACTGAAATTTGAAACTGTGTTGCGTTTCTTCTTAAATTTACCAATATGTTAGACGATCAAATTCCCCACTTGCAATGCACCTGTCAGAATGTATTAAAAATAATAATCACAAAATTACTAACGGAGACAAATATAGTATTAATTCGAAAATGCACACATTATATGTACTGATTTATAGTAATTTGTAAGTTGCCTCTGTATTTCCTGCAACTCTGTTAAGGTGCTAGTTATTTGATCTGTAAGGGCACGACTGTCTTTGAACATTTCCATGCGCTATAAGGACCAATGCTGTTCTGACCCGACCCATCTCTAGATCCCATTCCTCCTGGACTGATGGAGGAGCCCTCTGACTGGGGTGTCATCACTGAGAGCCTCCAGGCTGAACCTGCTTTTCAGGTCTTCTCAAAACCAGGGAAAAAGAACCGGCCTAAACCTGAACCCTCTACGCCGTCCACTACCGGTCCAAAAATCCCGGGTGAGAATACCTCCAAGAGACCAAGGAAGACCTCTCCCACTGGGCAGAAGGTTAATATTGGGACTGGCAGGCAGCCCAAAAAAGACTCTCCCACCCTTGATGTCCAGTTACCCAGAGAAATGCGTGTTCCAGAGACCACTCGGATCCGGAAGGAAGACGTTTCCTTGCCCAAAATCCCTGCCCTGCCTTCCTTTAAACACAAAATGTTGTCTCCAATGACCTTTGAGGAGGCATTGGCTGACTATACCAACTTCATTGAGGAAGGCCCTGGTCAGTGTGTGGAGGTGATCCGCCGGTTTACTGGCCCTGGTGACGACGGAACAGGGGACTCCCTTGCCCTTGACACAGATGTGGCGTGGACAGACCAGCCACATGGGGTTAGTCTGATCGGACACAATCCTGGTAGAGTGGCCTTGGGGTCGTCCTGCCTGAGCTCCACTGTTTCCTCAGAAGATTCCTCCAGCTTGAACTCGGACACAGACGAGAACGAGAGGGAGGACCTGGATCCGAAACCTAGGACTGCCGTCGTTGATGGGCCCGTTGCCCCGAGGCAAAAATGCAGTGACTCTAAACCACGGGCTTCCAACTGGCCCTCAGCAGGGCAGCCTCTCAATCAACCGCGCAATCCAGTCGGATCGCCGCGTCCGTCGTCTCGCAAACCTCATCGAGGAGAGTCTTCGTCCAGACACCCTGAAGTGGGACGGCCAAGGGCGGGGCACAATAGCTCCAGGTGCGGCCCGAAGGGACCAGGCTACAAACGGAACCAGGAGGTGGCAGCAGAGAGGATGGTTCCGGGGGAGAGTTCCCAGGAGTATTGGCGTACGTATTACAAAGCATGGGAAGACTACCATGCTGGAATGACACGGTCTCACCACCAGGATTACCATATGATCCACAGCTGGATGGCTGCGTACCGAATGAACACAGTCTACATGGAGGAGATGCTTAAACATTAGCAAGGCTTCTGGTTCTCAGTGACTTGAGTCCTGTTATTTAAACTATCTGCTTAGTTTCTTTTTTTTTTTATTTGTTTTTTTTTTGAGGACTCCTTTCTTTGAGTTGGGTATAAATAATTAAAACGGCTCTTGAAGTTTTTATACTCGAGCCAGTCCACATTCAGTTAAATTGAGCAAACTCAAGGTTAATGCAATGAAGTAGTGACTCTTGAGAGAGGAACTGCTGCAAAGAGTTTTCTCATTCAAGATCCGAACACATTCCTTTTCAAAGCAAGTGTTTCTTGTGTATCTACTGCTAATGGATTGAAAGTGAAAGTCTTTGTGTGGTATTATTTTTATGTTTACATAAATAAACAAACAATGCTACATTGCGTTTGCTCTTTATTCATCGCCTTGTCACTGTTGGCAGAACTGATGCGTTACCATGGCGAGTCGGATTTTTCTGGCCACCCATTGGTTATCCTCAATTTAATACCCAAGTACTGTTTATACACGGTTTCCTAAGTACATTACTTGTAAAAACTGCATTCTAATTCTCTAGTGTGTGTCCTTTCTCGGTTGAGAAATCGCGTCGGCGTTTACGCCTTCTCTCAGCCCACCTGTGGTGCCTACTCATGCAGATTGACTATTACGGCGAAAAAGCTACAAAGTAATTAACAGATGGAGACAATGTGTAATAAATGTGAGTGAATAAATACGTCCCACTTTCCACGCAACAAGCCGGCGTGCGTTGAATGCACCTCGCCGAAAACCCTTTATTATATTCTAGTTACCTCGATTCGAGCATAGTAACTTATGGGGTCTATTTTCTTGTGTGCGTAAACAGTTCGATTCATCGCGTGTATTCCGTTAGTCAACTCCCGTATGAATTGAGGGGAAAAAAAAGTTAAATTCGATTTAAACTGAATCCCTGACACGGAACCCCACTGTAGCGCTTAAGTCGGCTCCACTTAAAAAAAAAAAGCGCCCCAAAAATTGGTAAAGAATTTAGTCAATTCTCTGCTAAACTTCTGAACGTTTTTTGTCTTTTAATTTAATCACTCTGTTCCGTTGGATCGTTAGTCAGGTAATCATCCATTATTGTGCCTAATCTCAAGAGAAATACTGTTTAATAAATGTAAAATATGCTGATGTATATCCACGGTATGCTTCCTCATGTAACATGCGTAGGTTCCATAGCTCCTAGCCAGCCAATCTAGAAAATATCTTTCAGTTTTGGCTCCATTGTAACAAAAAGCCATATGTATAAGAATATTAATGTCGTTTTAATGGTCAAAACAATATACATAGTTTTATACTTTATACTCAAATTTTACACAGCAACTAAAATATATTTTCCATAATATACATGAATATACATTAACATAAGAGTCACAGGAGCCTACTATAGAAAAGTTTCCAACAAACTTTAACCTTAACCCTAACCCAAACTCTTACCCATCCAGGATCTCCTGTCGTCAAGCCTAACGATAGTGTTTTTTTTTTTTTTTTTTTGCAAATATCAGCCCCGAACCCAAGACACACAACATCAAGGTCAAGAGGCCAGTCGCCATTGCTGTGTAGTTACAGTCATGGTTAATGAGACTGTTGTTAAAGTAGCATGTGCAATAACAATCAATGCAGAAATGGGGTTTATGAATATCACATCCAGGCGGGCGCAGTGGCTCGAGCTTCTGCTCTCTTCATACTAATCCACGTGCCTCTCATAGCGATCACTGAAATGAGAAGTCTTATATAAAACGTTGTTTATCGCATCGTGATTGTTGTTTGTATTTCAAGCCTAATCCCAAATGTGTGCGCACTGATTTTGTGATTTAATGATGCCACAAAATTATTCAGCAGGTTAGCCAGTAAGAAACCGAAGGCCAGGTAGTGCTCCACTGTTAAATTTAGGGATGGAACCAAAACCCTTTGCTACCTCAGTTATTGGCGAATACTTTGCTCCGAAGTTATGTTAAAGAACGTGTGTGACGTTCGACTGAATGCCTTTTCCGACGCTTTTTGGAGTTTTTTCTTTTACCGTAAAAAACAAAATCTTTTGGACCTCCATAGCCGTTTGGGTAAATCCATCAAAAGTATTTTAGTATATTATTCTATTTCTTATTTATGACAAACGAATTTTGGGCCTAGGCTTTACTATGTGCAAGCTTTTATTTATTTGTTCAAAACCTCGAATAACAATAAAATTTTAGAACTGAAAACAGGAGCCAACGAAATGTATGCAGACAGGCAGCAGAGGGCGAAATAACTGAGCTGAAGACATTGGAAGAGCAACTCTTCCGGATTTGTATTTGTAGAAGATATAAACATTTCTCATATTTCTTCACAATTGCGACACGATAAAGTATATATAACATGACAGGATCTACACAAAAGGACAAAATATTTTTTTTAAACTAACGAGAGAAAGAGAGAGAGAGAAGGACAAACGTACAGCATATAATAATATGATTATTTCCTGTAATAAAGTAACTATGACCGATGTTTTTGCATCCTCCAGCCAAAGGCGGGTGTTTCTCGATCCTGGTCCGGGCGACCCATTATGTTTGCAGGTTTTAGTCCCAACCAAGCTGTGGAACACATTTTTATTGGAGTGTGAAACGAAAGCTTATATTAATTTTTACCTTCAGAAAGTTAAAAATGCACTTATGTTCTAAATAAATTTTAGCAGATAGCTGTCAAAAGATGCAATATGAAATCAACAGCTAATTAAATCCTGAATGAGAAGAGCTTGGTTGGTTAAAAAAAAAACAAAAAAAACGTAGATGAATTAGCACCAGAGGACCAGGATTGGGAAACGCTGTCATTGAGGCTCGTTTTGGGCCTAACAACCTGTGGCATGCGTGAGAGTATTTGGTGCTTGATTACAACGATATCTATCTGGGTCTAAACCAGTTTATTTTAACACCAACTCACAAAAAGTTACCTTGTTCCATTGCAACACAGACAATTAACTAAAATAACAAACAAGAAACACACACAAAACGACTAAATTAGAATCAAAACAACTGGCATCTGTCCAGATGAACCAAGGGACAGGAGATATAGCGTTTTACCGAACAGAGTGGTTTGGCCCAGAATTGTGAATTTCAAGATCAGGTTCTTCTCATAAATCAATAAAGCAATTTATTTTGTGTTTCCCTTAATCATAATGTATTTAACATTTTTATATACTGATAATATTGAGCAACAAATAAAAACGAAAGCGGTGTATCTGGTCAGTTAAGTTGCTAAAAAGTTACATAAATATTTATTTAGGTTCGGCGTGTAAAACTATCCACCGATAGAATGGAACGGTAAAGTTATTTCTTTGTGCTTTGTGTAATGCGTCCCAAGGTATTTGCGGTCTTGTCAACGTAAACGTACACGAAAGTACTGCGACACGAGCCGGCGACCCCCGGTTAGTATGTAGCCTCGTGCAAAAATATGCCGGATAAAAACCGATAGCAACGAATCTGGCGGCAGAAGATATTCCTCAGACGCCTACTTACAAAAGTTTCATTTGCAACTAACCGAAAAAGTAAGTGCTGCTGCACTGTCCTAGACGATGCTTAGTGCGCGTATATCGTAGTTTAACTTAATTTCAGACTAATGATAAGTGGCATCCAGGGCCATCGAAGTGGGGGGTAAAAGCGGCACTGTCTAGCCAGGGCCCCAATGGGGATTTCGTAATGTCAGGATTTTGCGAGGACCTGCTGCCTGTATATATTACATTATATATATTTTAATACCAGCCAACGAATGGGACAAATAAATCGAGGAAAGTCGCAACACCGCCTGGTCATTTTTAGCGAGGCGTCAGTATCGCTACAATACATTACTGACACACATATTTAAAGGCGGAACTTCCCTTTCTCATCAACAACGCGTGCTCCCTGGTATTGTACCAAAGGGTGGGATCAGCAAGTCTCCGACTTTGTTCCACCTCGTGCAATTAAGAGCGCGCCTGGAGATGATCCCGAGAGACCATACCAGCTGGTACGCAGCTCCATACCGACTCAGAGTTCGTTGCCATTGACCCAAAGCGGCTTCATCCAAAAATGCGCAATTGACAACGTTGTTACTCTTACACGGCAAATACATAACTAATATACTTACACCAGACTGCTGATGCATGTAGTCACGTTAAACCTTAACGCCGTTATTGTAACTTCAGATATTTGACGCACTGAATTTGTTTGGCATGTCCGACGATTATGTTAAAGCATAAGTATTAACCAATTAATGAGAAAATAATACAGCTAGGCCTCTATTAACAAGACATCTGGTGAAATGGGCAAAGTTAAAATGTTAGTAATCAAACAGCTTTGTGGGCGAATTATTGCAATTGTATTTTATGCCTGGTAGAAATGAATCAAAGCACAAAATGACGGAAGCACCCCATTCAATTCAATATTATAATTCGCCTTAAATGTCACAATATAGGGTCACAAATAAGCATGTTTGTAAACTTAAAGAGTGTGAGAACGGCGTAGTAACACATCGAAATGTTCCACTCACGATCCGAGTTTCGTGTTTTTTTCTTTCCTATTTAAGATTCCCGCTAGAGGGCGCGAGAACGTAAAAGTTAATTGATATTAGCATTTAATTAGTCCCACGCCTGAGCTCAAATGTTCTTTGCGATTTGTATTTAGTAACAATTTACACGACCTACTGATAATACCGGTATCATCCCGATACTAACGTTGTTCGCAATTGACCAATTATGTTTATATTATATTATATATATATATATTTTTTTTTGTATGTATGTATTACTTGTTGTTGTGTGACTTATTTATTATATGTTCTTTGCGAAATTTTGGCAATCTCTGCTGTAGTACTGCAAGTACTGCTATAGTACTACTGCTACTACTAAAGGGGGGCGGAGCAAGGCCAGGTTGAGAATTAACGGAGTGAAAGGGTAACGGGTTGCGATGAAAGGAGGGGTCTGAAATTAAGCCTCACGGTTAGAGGGGGGGATGTACTGGGATGTAAGGAATTCTTGTCTTTGTTTTGTTTTTGTTGTAGTTGGTCTTGCCTGTCTTGTTTGTCATGTCTTTGTTTTTGTCTGTTGGAGGGAGTAAAGGACAAGCCCGGTTTGCTTTATGCGTTTGGATCCAAAGCAATAAACCTATTACATTAAAGTGTGGAAGGGACACTTAGCCTACTGGCCCAGGCTGAGATCGAGTTCTCCCACACTCTGCACTTCAAACAAAAAAAACACGTATGTGTTCTGCAACACAAATGCCTTTTATTCAAATATACTGGTAAGCCTCGTTATCTGACTTTATCTGGATTCCTTTCCTGCTCCGGAAAGTTTATTCGCCAGAATCAGCTGCAGCATAATTAATTTTAACGTCTATTTGAATTTGTAATGAGGAATTATTTAAGCTGATTACAAATGCACAGGATAATTTTGTATTTGGTTTTAATCAAGGTCCTATGTTAATCAGCAGTTTTAGTTCCGTATGATAATTAGAATTGCAATATTGTATTAATTGAAATTCTCAGGCCTAAATTTAGCTGAAATAGTAATAGTAAAGTGATAGTCTTGAAAATTAGTTTAGATCTCGAAACGGACGCCATTGAACTTTCTATCTTAAATCGAACTCGGAAAAGGCCAAGCCTCAGTCTTAACTCGGTTTCGGTTTTGGTGGCATTGATTACATCTCCGCTATGCCGAATGAAACAAGTGCTCTCCTAACACAGTTCACCAACCAAACCCCGCGAGCTAGCGCTAAGAAAAAATACAACTTTCCAGGTCTAATGTTAATTCATTTTGATAGAAAGACATTTTATGTTGTGTTGCAAAGACATTACTTCACCGTCGATAAGAAGAGAAACAACTTTTGATGCCAACACTTATATAAGGGGACACATGTTGTGCTTTTGAAAGGTATTGATCTGACAATTTTGGACAAAAACGTGTTCAGAGACCCACCTCAACAGGCAGTTTTATGCACAGAGCCTGTGAAATTTCTTGATATAACAATCTATAGAATATTCCTCACCCACGCACACACTCGCACACAAACGTTAACAAAAATAAAAACTCGCTAACAATCTCTTAGGACTGAAACGCCTACCTTGTTTTCCGTAACCGTTTTTTTTCCCTCTAGAATTAAATAAAATTAAAAAAAAGAAAGACATTTTGGTAAACGGTTTACTTTCACCTAATTACGGCTTACTGTGTAAATATGTTGACCAAAACCACACAAGAAAGATAACCTTTCTGCCTAGTATCTCCTTTTTTGTTCTTTTACTTTTTTTTTTTTTTCTTCTGTAAAAAGGTGCTGGAACACAGTGACACGTGACTTCCCTCATCCGGTCTGTCTTTGTGGCCAGTTTGGAAATGCCAAGCTGTTGGGAATGAGGCGCCCGCCCCCGCACCGTTTAGAGGGTTGACCTCATGTCGACTGGCAGTCTCTGTCAGCAATGTCTCTGAGCACTCTGTGTCAGAGAAGGCGTCCCAGGGCAAGCTAGCCGAGCCCTATAGAGCAGACACCTTCACGATGTTGGAGCAGGCTGTGGGCTGAACGCTGGGGCTGGGGGGCGTGCCTGGCGTCGCCGAGATGCTGATGGTTGCCCTGGTGATGCGGCCAGTTTTGCAGTTGAGAGAGGTGGCTTCATCTGCCATCATGTTGAGACTGGAGCGACTGGAAATGGAGAGAGCGGTTGAGCCGTGTTTATTTTCAAAAGAAGTCGAACGAGGACGTCCCCCCAGACTGCAGCAAGCTACACACTCACTCATTTACTCTGCGCTTCAGTGCGTCTTTAATGAACTGAGTGCCTTTTAAAAACAAAAATGTTAGATATATCTAAGCAAGCACATGTGCATTGTCAAGTAGATTGTGTAGGTGTTGTAGGATCTCTGCCTTGCTAGGAAGGCACATTAAATGACTCATTGTGTTACCAAGACTTGTGTCTCTCAGTGCTCTGTAAGTTGCTATTATCTTATCATGCGTTCACAGCAATTAACTCACCTTTAGCCCGTGGCCTACGGATACCAAGTGACTAGGACAGCAGGCTTTCACATAAAGACCAAAACATACCCCTAAACACACTGATTTATACTGGGATTATACTTACTATTATTATACCTATTATACTAGGATTATACTTATTATTATTATACCTATTATGCTGGGATTATACTCATTATTATTATACCTATTATGATGGGATTATACTTATTATTATTATTATTATTATTATACCTATCATACTGGGATTATACTTATTATTATTATACCTATTATGCTGGGATTATACTTATTATTATTATACCTATTATGATGGGATTATATTTATTATTATTATTATATCTATTATGCTGGGATTATTATTATTATTATACCTATCATACTGGGATTATACTTATTATTATTATACCTATTATACTGGGATTATACTTATTATTATTATTATATCTATTATGATGGGATTATACTTATTATTATTATTATATCTATTATGCTGGGATTATAATTATTATTATACCTACTATGCTGGGAATATACTTATTATTATTATTATACCTATTATGCCGGGATGTAAATGCCCTTTTTGATTCATGGTGGTTTTAACTCTAATGGCAGTATGTAGATTTCTATCCACAATTTAAAAGTGAAACTCCCCTTCCACTTCCATCTTCAGTTTCATCGGAATACCGATACCATAATTCAAAGGTAGAACAATATTCAATGGTTTGAAATGCAGCTGCTTGAAAGCTTTGTAAATCACCCAGTGTGGGGGCACTTTTCGGTCTGGCCATCACCAAAGACTGAGGTGCATACGGAAAGTGCCCTGCCGCTCGGCCGGAACCAACCTGGTGCTGAGCCGGGCCGCTTCCCCAAAAGGGATGTGGAGAGCGCGGAGCTCCTGCAGGCTGCGAGGGTGCGAGATGGGCGGGCTGGCGTTGGGCAGCTGGGGGCTCATCCTGGAACGACTGGGGCAGCAGGAGCCCAGCAGACCCTGAGGACTGGAGAGCGAGGGGCTGTGGGAGGGGTAGCTCTGGGGGGCACTCTCCAGGCAGTTGTGTTCGTACAGGTGCTCGTCCACAAATGCGTGGTTCTGGAACGGGTTGAGAAGAGGTGCTGCTGTATGACTTCCACAACTCTTCAAGCGTGCAACATTTCCTGAAGTTGGTTATATCACCTGCTCCTCTGGCAAAATGCTCAAGTTCAATTTTACTTGCCCAGTTTGTGTAGTTCTGAGAATCTTGACAAGTTACTAGCAGTAAATGCTACAAGCAGTAAATGTTGACAAGTTACTAGCAGTAAATGCTACAAGCAGTAAATGTTGACAAGTTACTAGCAGTAAATGCTACTAGCAGTAAATGTTGACAAGTTACTAGCAGTAAATGCTACTAGCAGTAAATGTTGACAAGTTACTAGCAGTAAATGTTGACAAGCTACTAGCAGTAAATGCTACTAGCAGTAAATGTTGACAAGATACTAGCAGTAAATGTTGACAAGTTACTAGCAGTAAATGCTAC
>JAOYSI010028072.1:15419-30278 GCA_025775065.1 Hiodon alosoides
AAGCAGGAGTTCAGATCTCTCTGTGCGTTCATAAGCTGGGAGAAAAGCAGGAGTTCAGATCTCTCTGTGCGTTCATATGCTGGGAGAAAAGCAGGAGTTCAGATCTCTCCTCTGAGCATTAACATGCTGGGAACAAAACAGGAGTTCAGGGCAGGGACAAAAAAATAGACAAGCAAGGCAAAGGGAGTGTGTCCCTGCTTCATCTCTCCCCCTCTCTCTGAATCTCTCTCCCTCCCTCTGCTTCTCCATTGGAGCTGGACACAAGGCCATGTTTATTTCGCAGGCAAGGAGATCCTCATGTGCTTAGACACTCAGTCAAGCTCCTATCTGGAGCCAGAGAGCCAAAAAAATAAAAGAGAGCCTTTTTTTCCCCAGTGACAGTGTTACTGACAATGTCTGACCAGCTCCTGCAGAGTTGCTGGCAAAGGGCCCCATTACCTCCTATCTAGCTATCTGCCCTGACCCTGTGTCACTGTTGGTGTTATTCTGAAAAACTACGCTAACCTAATGACTGGTTTTTGAGTTCATTGCCCAGTAAGAATACAGAGTTTATGTCCCCAATCCTCATTTGTCTGCGTTTTATTGCTCGGCCGTTCGCGCACACCGTAAAAATGAATGCTGTCACTCTCTCTCCCTCATTGGGCGATCGGTTCACTCTCTCAGGTGATTGGCCTGCAGCTCCATGCCCATGAGGACCTCCTACAAGCATAGGCAACGGCACCCAGGCACTTTGATGGCACCTCTCTGCCTGATTTATAATCGCCATTGATCCAGAGCGCAGGCAATCATCAGCGCATTTCTCTGCTCCAGGGGACAGGCATGCAAACCTGCCCGCCGCCTAGGCAACCGGCGGTGCATACAGCACGCTTCTCCCAACGGCACCAAAATTCCAGATTAATTAGTAGGGCTGACGTCAGCAATGCTGGAAATCACGGTGTCGGCAAACTACATGACCAGGGCTTAAGGCAGCGGTGTGAAGCACTAGGCAAGACATTAGAACCTCTACAGCGCTGCAGGTTAAAATACCAGGAGGAACATAGGTGTAGTACCCATGGAGAAAGGAGCGCAGACTGATGTAAAATTCTGAAGGATACAAGAATCAATATATGGAGTTATATGAATACAAATAAGAGTCCACAATTATGGAGTGAACCACCATTAAGAAATGGAGCAGTTGCTCAATTTCTTAATTGAACCAAGATGACCTAGATTTCGCAAGTAAATATATATATAACACCAATGGCAACAGCAGTTTGTGCAGAACCGTCTGGTGTCAACCTGTGCAACTAGTTATAAACTCTTATGGGTAAAACGGGTTTTGGGTAAAAATTCGTCAATTTGAAAATAAGTACATTTCTATTGCGTTGAATTAAATTAGTTTAAATCTTCTCAAGATTCTAAGCTTAGACCCTGGACTGAGGTCGTGGCCAGCAGGCTACGTAGTACGCCCGTCCCTCAACCAAACGGTAATGTGTCAATTTCTGTCTCACGGTTCAGAGCAGCGTTCAGCCCATGTTAACTGTTTCTCTGTCTATGTGTCACAAAGAGTCTCTTCCCTCTTCCTTGCTAAACAGACTTCTTGAAACCAGGGGCGTAGCCAGGAATTTAATTGTTTTATGTGGTCCAGAGTATAACTTAGATAGGCACGTTACACCCTACTACTGGTATTTAAACCAAAATTACCGTAATAAGAACAGACGCCATGTTCACGCATAGCTGACAAATAACACGTTAGAAAAGTGAAAATGATGTTATTTTAACCGTTGTGCCGCATTATGACTGCTTAGTATTGTCAACAATAAAATAACTAGGGAGAAACTACAGTTGGACACATTACATTGGTTTCATATTCAGAGGATGACGGAAATTCGTTGTCTTATTAATTGAGACGTGCATGGCTGCTAAAAATAAACATTTAGTCATTGCTTTGCAATGCATATCAGTTACGATATACAATTAGCTATCGCTAAGAAAATAGATACTAGCGATTACAACGATTTAGCAGAACGCAGAGCGTTCGATTGCTAAGTAAGAAAATAGCTTTATATCTCAAGAATACAGCTTGTGCGCGTTCGAGTGCCTTGAAGTCGTACAAAGCAAAAAAAAGTTATCCAAAGACAATGTCTACCATTATGCTAACGATTACATTCAGATTGTTTTTTCCTCTCGAAACTCCTATAGTCTCCTGAAATGTAATGCAAGACTATTGACTACCTAGCTATAACTTTTCATTCTTACACAATATCGTGTTTCTGAGATAAAGCACAATTCATTTGAATGGTTGCACCTGTGTCGTTACGTATGAACAACACTATTTATATTTAATCTTCCATCAAGAAATGTTTAAAATTCAGTCATCCGTAATTGCAAAATGATCAGTCATGAAAGTAATTATGTTTTACATTATTATAACATGTAATGAATGTTCTGAACATGTTCGTGTCCCATTAAATCAGCGGCAAACTCTGGAAACGAATTAATCAACAATATAGCTAACAGGACCAGGGGTTGCTATTGAAAGTGCTAAGCGTAGGATACTTACGGTTTATATCCGTCCGATCTTGTTTTTTAGGCCATTTTAACACCGCAGCAATACATTTGGAGACTCTATTTGGGTGGGCTATGCCACTGGTTGAAACTCAGACCTTTACTCGCTTAGGTTCCTCCTTAGCTGGCTCACCTGTCGGAGTGTCTTCAGCAACTCTGTGGCCTCCTCTTGTTTCCCAGATTTCACCATGGCCAGCATCTCCTGGATCATTCCTATTCGTCGCTGGTAGGGCGGAGGGGCCCCGCTGCGGCCGAACCGATCCCCAGACTTAAACACAAAAGAGGCGAATATATCGCCCCTCTCCTTGGTCGACGTCCGCTTCCACCCGCTGTACTGAGGACTCGAGCCAGGTTCCGATCCAGCACCCTTCGTCTGCTTTGTTCCCATGGTGTGTCATATGCAAGGTGTACAAATATCAAGGTACACCTGATCCGCAACCAAGTCATCCAAATTAATACCTAAATTTAAAATGTAATTTTAAAGTCGCACTTACAGTTCCGTTGGATACATAGCTTAACGGTTAACGGTTCTGACTAAGTTTTCACTTCCAAAAATCTACTGCAAATGTGCAACAATACGAAGAATCACTCGGAATATCCACGGCACACGAAATGTATTAATTATTTATGGAGTAAATGTTTTCTTTTATTTATCTGCAACCGAATCGTCTATTGGCACATTGCAATTTCATAAAATCGAATGCCCAAATGTGAAACAAAAATTTAAAAACAGGGCTAAAGAACAAAATTCTGTATCCTGTAACCGTGATTCCCGATGTTATTAACTATTTAACCTGGTTTACGAATTCCATATGAGCATTCGTGAGTCCCAATGTCTAACAGTGGGCATCAGGAGTCCTCGAAAAGAACCAGAAGGAACTAATTTCGCTCATATTTACGGTTAGCGAAAGTTATGCCCTGTCGCTGGGAGCGAGTTCAGCCTGGAGGCTGAATGACGGGCTTTTCAAAACCGGCTGAAGATCTGCGCTCAAGAGGCGGGGAGTCACACAGTGGGAACTAACAAAGAACTCCTTCCAAAAGTTTAGGCTAGTGCCTCAAAATGGAAAGCAATTACAAATGCTCCAACTGCTGGAAGAAAAACCAGAAACGAAACTCTCAAACTGACAGCTGAATCCAGTGACAAGGTGCGAACGCATGGGAAGTACGCTAAAATCCGACGAACACTGCAGCATTTAGGCTACAGAACAATTAGAAAATGTCAGTCCAGTCTGACCGCGACCTTGGGTGCGACTGTTTATGTTCACTCCGTAGTTTCGCTTCCCATAACCCATGGGACAATAGCCCTTCAAGTAGGAAACATCTTCGGAGTAGATCTCTACCGGATGGCCGAGCGAGAGAAAAGGAATGAACCAGTTACGCGCACCACCCTGTGCTAATATTTGCACTCTGTTGTGATGTGACGTGATTTCTTTTGCGAATATAACGGGATTCCCTTCGTGAGCGGCAATGTGGCTTTCTCTCGTCTCCTCCCCTTCGCTTTCGTTCCGTGCTTCTCGTGCTTTTTTTAAAAGTTGAAAAATCGGAACATATTATTATTAGGTCCGCAGCAAGACAGTAGAATATGGTGATGGGAAAGCGTATGATGGCATTCAACTGAGACTCATCATAAGCGTGTCATCTCCCTCGGCAGTTATAATATAATCTTATCTTATATTTTTCCTATCATCAAAGTAATTATGATCATAAAACTACTTATTTACATTTATTAAAGAACGCATTCCCCACGAAACAGCATTCGCACGCGCACATCTATTTCTACGCTCCAGCGCTCTTCCAGTAGAGCAGGACAGTTGATCGTTCCAAACAACGTAATAATATACAGTTGAATGGCGCTTTTCTGAAAGGCGATGGGCTGGTTTTACGGTATTACGCTGACAGTCGAGGATGCTGCCGATTTTATAATAGAAACACAATTTTTTTTTAATTAATTCGAAAAAAACATCAGCTTAACTTTCTCGTAGTTTTCACTTCACACACCGACTGCAAATTCAAAATCTTAACAAGGGTAATCTTTTAAGAAAATCGATTTATTTGGGTGGAAAAACAGGGGTACAGTTTACATGAAACGGCTGCTACAGGTAAAAAGCATACCCGGATACATATTGCTTTTTTTGTTTTATTCTTTATGCATAGTTTAGTTTAAACCTACCCTTCTAATTGTATTACTTTGAAGACTGTTGCATGTCAGCAGTCTATTTGTCAGCAGCATTTATGTGTTGTCTAGAGAAAATGACATATTTCAACTTTCATAGATGGTATAGGTGGCACGTCGAAAATGATTAGGCCTACAGCCCTTTCTCATAACGTTTTTCTGAATAATTTCTAATGGTCACGTCAAACCAAAAAAATAAAATAATTAAAAATAAAAATAAAAATAAAACGGAGCGATTTACTTTAGCTCAACGGAAAGGTTCTTCTGCTTTTCAGACGGGCATTAGCAACGCATGCGATAGTTACCAAATCGGCACCTGGCCAATAGCACACCCTATGACGGCAAAAGCAGTTTCGCTTGTTTTTCGAAATACGAGGGCACACCTTGGTAAACTGCTTGATCTTTACATAATACTGACATCTGGCGGTGAACTTATAACAGGAATTATAAATAAATTAACCTAAGTGTAGTGATCAAAAACCAACCATTTAGTAGCGGCGACTCGAGTCAGTGTTTTGGCTTTATAGACAATAAACACGTAGTTCGGTTACTGGGGTTATAATGAGCAGCAGGAAACCCGAGTGAAAAGGGCTTTAAACGGAAAAGCTATTCCATTAACTATCCAATATTTCATTAAGAGATAATTAATCGGTTTATTTAAGCCACAACTTATGGCCAATTCTAAGAAGGGACCAAATATTTTTTTAAAACCTTGACAACCCATATCTTAATAAAATAAAAGTTGTATTGTACTGCTATAGTCCGATGACTAAGCACAACAGCAAAAAATCAATTTCCGTCATTTGGAGAATGGGATACCTCATACAAACCAAATGCGTGGTTTTGGGTCATTCTACTGTACATTTCCACCGTGGCAGCAAGCTCTTCTGTGAGAATCTCTTAACTAGAGGCTTAGCGTTAGAAGAAGATAGACGGTAAAACTTTCTGCACGGTAGATAAGCAACGGCCAAAACACCACCGGCACTATCCACACCAATCCTAATATCGATCTGCAGATAGACAATCTGAAAGCCGTGCGAGTCTCCTGGTATTTAGCCTTGTGTCTCACCTCGCCAAGCAGTAAACATTACTTAAAATTCAGGTACTTGCTGTTGACATTGATATATTGTAGTAAAATATCCCTGCAAATATTCAGGACACAATAAATACATTTAAAACATCTACTGGAAGGTGGTTTTAAATACTCGAGAGAAAAATGTGCAAACATCGGCTTGGCTCCGATCGCCGTGTTGTAGAAATGATTCTGCACTACCAGCTCTAGCCAGCAGGGGGTGCCTCCTCATCCTTGTTGCTCTCAAGAGAGAAGGGTGGGATCCGCACATCGAAGTGGGAGCCGTCTGTCCCCTCGACGCGGAAAGTCCCCCTGCAGAGAGAACTGTGTTAGGGATAGAGTGAAATATACAGAGCGGGCTAGAGAAAATGCGCCACACTGTACCAGACCAACGAGAGACCTCGCCCGGTTCTCTCCATAGAGCTCCTTCCAGTTTCTCACACTTACATAAATGCTTGCATACCAACTCCATTTCTGAATTGTGCCACCAGTTACCATTTTAAAAAAAAAACAAACAATTTAAATGCATTTATAGTGCTACAAGGGTGCAGAAAAGTGTCACTGAATACATTTCAACAAATCTGCAGAAACTGCAATTGAAATGAATGGAAGAAGCCTACGGCCTAAATAAAACCCCACCATAACATCAAAACTTAAATGATTGTGGAAATGAGGCTTAATATAATTTGGTCAATATACATTTATTGCTTTCACCTGTACACGGCAGTCCAGAAACAATGTGTATCATTTAGGGCTGACAAAGGCTAGGCCAGGTCAAATTACATCACAGGGAAAAAAAAACGTCACTCAAAAATCCTGGCATGCTGATACTGCTCGACATCACACAAGAAGGGGGAGGGGGGGGATTCATTTTAAAACCACAAGCATTAAAAATGGGTTCATAACAGTGTCTGTCAAAACGTGAGATTTAACGTCACAAGCTGTCACACAAAGGAACAAAGACCGAATTGCTCCTACATTTCAAAGCAATGCCACATCACACAAAAGCTCAAATAAATTCACCAAACGCGGCAGCACCCGCAGGTCTAGGCCCTAAGCATTTTTTCGTATCACACAGATCTCTGACGAAAGTTCTAGGGTGGCCATCTATTCTGCTCAGCACAGAGATGTGCGTCTACACAAAACCGTTTCGCAAATCATGGCAAGATATACCCGTCCCCATTGTGCGTTACTCACCTAAATGCACAGATAGATTACATTTAGTCCGAGGTCACTGCATGCACCCTTGTGTCTTTGTTTTTGTTTAGGAGGTAGACTGAAGAGGTAGAAATATATCTGTTCCAACAAAATTTAATTCAATATGAGCATGTATTTCCATCCGGTCCGACGCATAACAATAATACTGCAAAATATATCCATTAAATAAAGTTGCTGATGAAAGTATGAGAAGTATATAGTAAAATGTAAAAATTACACTGTACGCTGTAAACATGTCAAGACGACACCTGGCGGTGGCCATCTTAGACAGAGATTGCAAGCAGGCCCAGGTAGGGCACGCACTCTGTGCTGGGTTATAAAGACAGGAATATTACCAGAACCGTTACCCAATCTGCAATGCTTAATTTCAAGATACCGGACCGTGTGAAGTGTGAAGACAGCGCTAAACAACACAACACATTATAAATTTAAAACAAACGAAAAAAAATGTATCTTCATCCTAAATTTCTTAAATTTCATTTGAGTTGTTAAATGAAGATCGATCGCAAAGGACGTTGGTTCCCATACAAGCCAATCAAGACATGGGAACTTTAGAAAAATAATTTGTTCATGATCGTATTTGTGAATGAAATGAAAGGCGTTGATCAATGTTAAGGAATCAAAGTATTTAAGCATAAAAAGCAGGGTAAACCCTGTTCGATTATACAACTATAGACAGGGTTTCCCAGAACTGGTAGATACATGAACGCCCTCAAAAACTAAATGGGGAAAAAAAGGATGAGGCAAGAAAAATCACAAGATTACAAAATGTGGACTGCGCCTAAATTTAATGTACACAGCCCAATGGTATTTGTATCTTCCCACTAGTTATGTGAACCCCTGACTAGTGATGTCTTAAAGGGCAAGGGGCAACGAACAGAACAGAGGCGCTGGTTCAGGGTCGGAACAAGAGCGATTCTGAGGAGGGTGGGTCTGAGAGACTGCGCCCAACAGCACTAACGTGCCCCTCAGAAGAGGAACGAATAGGGTCCGTCAGCGTCCCCGTCGAGAGAGAAGGAGGGGATGGCAACGTCGAACATGGTGCCATTGGCTCGCTGACAGGAGAACGTCCCCCTGCGGAAGGCGGAAATAACCAATCAACAGCTGCACAGCCCCGAGGAGTGAATATTCTAAGAGTTTCTTTTGCCTTCCCTCAAGGGCCAGAGAAGGGCACCACCGCCTGGAAGGTAAACATCTGATTTCTGCCAGTCATCTTTGTTCAGTTAATTTCCAGTATAGATTAATTCGCCAATAGACTTTGTTTCTGCCCATCTCAGCTGAAAGTACGTCATTTAATTCTCGCATATCACCGTAAGCTACTGTGAGTAGGTGATCAGGAGGCCCATATCAGCCTGTTTCAGGTGAACATTAGAGCCAACAGGATTGCGCAACATTCATCAAGAACATCAGGTTCCCCACATGTGCTGTGCCATCACAGCTACTAAATCCCTAAAAAAAAAAAAAAACAAACGTGCTGAGGCAAACTTCGAAAGGCAGCTGGGCTGCCTCTCAGTGAAATGCACAGATACTCGCTGGGAGAAAGTAACACCCTGCGGCAAACGGCACATCCGCATTCTGTGGTTTCCCTGCTGAAGCATCCCAGCACACACCGGGAGGTGGCCGACCTCGGAACCCGCTGCCACTGCAAATGATTCTGCACAAGTACATTCCACGTCATTCTCCATAATTTCATTCCGTTTCACAATTCCGAACGGATACTATTGTACACGACAGTGATGAATAGAATAATAAAAAACAACAAGCAATAAGATCACTCTTAATATTAATAAGCACCCCCCTAGACTAGTTTCAACAAAACAAGGACCAAGAATAAAAGAACGCAACACCCCGCCCCTTTAAATAGAGTAAACAATCAAGTTACAACTGAAGGGAACACTCAGCGCTGATCCAGTACTGTTGTGACCTCAGCACATGACTTCTCGAGTAACATTTTCAGTTCTTCTCCTGCCCCTTTTTTTTAATGCAAAAAACACCCTCACAGTGGAAGATGAAACAAAATGGCGGCACGTGCGCCTGACAAAACAGTTACGGTGAGCTGCATTACAAATGATTTATTAAGAACACAGTGACATTTCAACGGTTACTGTCAACCACTCATAATACATTCGACATTTCCTCAATGTAAAATCCCTAAAAACAGTCTAAAAATTAAATACTGGTCTGGGCATAAAATCTTTTGACAATTACAGGCAGAATGCCCTACGTTAGACAAATACCATAGAAGATTTCTTTGAGCTAATCTAAAAAAAGATTACAGTGGAGATTACTTATGAATGGTGTAGTTCAACTACATAAATGGCATGGGAAATATATTAGTAGTTACAAATTGGATAAAGAAGCATTTATTTCAATGAAAACGCCTCCGGTTTAAACAGAAAACATTGATCAATAAGCGCTGCATAAATTTTTTTTTATTTTTTATTCCAGGTACAACACAACTTTTATGGTGGGTATCCGTATGTAAATTTCTATATGTTAGGTGTTAACGTTGAGGGGGGAGGTAACTAAAAACAATCATATTGTTAATTTATCATTGTTTGGAAGTGCCAATTATATTTCCATAATAAGGAATCCTCCATTGTGTATTATGTCCTGGCTCAAAGCCAAGCAATCTTCACGGTTAGTGAGGAGGGACAGATGGTTTCTCCAAACCACCCATCTCCCACCATCTCCCAGTCGTTCAAAATCAAAAACACTGCAGACATGGAGCGGTGGATACCACAGCTAGCCAACAGGACCCGATTCGACCAGCAAAATATGAACTATAAGACCGAGTTTGCCTTACAGCGAGCACCTTTACCGGCCGAGTAACGCGGAAACCGCAGCACTTTCGCGCGTTAAAAGGGTAGTGCAAGATATATTTGACTTAAGCAATTAGCAAGCTAAAGCGCTGGTAGCACCCAAGTTTTGAAATTCTTAAATAAAACAAGTTAAGAGCATTGCCACAATACACCACAACAGGTGTGACGATGGCAGGTGTGCTCTAAAAGCATGTCATTTTCATTTGTCTTCTGACATTACGGGCGTCTTCATATACCAAACACACACAAAATTCAAAATAAAAGTTAAAAACCCAAATAACATACACCAGGTAATCAAAGAACACCGATTATCTGATATCAGTGCCCACCACTTTTCATACCCATATTTTACATGGAACTTAATTACATAATTACACGTCACAATTAGCAGGTAAATTACAAATCTACACAACATACCTAACTGGGGTTTGGCAGTTGACTACCCTCTTTACAAAGAGGCAGTGTGCTGCAAGGTGCTAAATAGCAGCGATGGTCAGGCCATCTAGATTCCCAGTAACAGGCAGGCAGGCCCCCCCCCCCCCCCAGCATAACGTAGTTTTAACACAGGGGGGGAAAAAAAATACCAGCGTTACTCGAACCAGTGTCAGACATATGAATCGAAGTGGTGCGAAACCGCAGCCCGGGGCACTTGGACGGGCAGCACGGCTCATGAGGATTCCTGTCTTATTCAGTCATTAGGAAGGCCGACCATTAAGTGCTACGCTATTCAAAAGCGGCATAAACGTCCACTCAAAATCTTTTAAAGTGTAAATACAAGGGGCAAAGAAATTATTTGACCTAAATCACCATTACAGGAAATCAGAAAATAAGTTTCAGGCTGATAGCCTCAAACCACAGTTAAGTGACATCACAAAAGAAACCTTCGTACTCTATCTCGTATAATGCTAGGTTTGGAAACAGACAAAGAATGCGTGCTGTAGTGAGATTCAGGGAGATTATTCTGACATCGAGTTTGAGAACCATTTTTCCCTTTTTATCTTTCAACGCTGAAACCGGTAACAGAACCGTGACCTACATGTGAATCATATTTGATCAGCTACGTTTCACATGTCAAAACTGAGAACCGTTTGTCTGAACCACAGCCCTGACCGCGTTCCTAACTTAAAATCAATCGAACTGGAACCAGACAGAAAAAGAAAACGGAATGAAACAAAACTGGAAACGCATTCCCTATTTTTCAGGTTAATGCTCAGGGTCAGTATATGGAGCTGGGTTTTCGGGTAAGGTAAGACAAGGGGGGGTGGTCGTTTCTCAGGACAGGGAGGAGAAAGGCCCCGGCAGGAAGCCGTTGGGAGTATGGTCTTTCTTGCTTTCGAGCGAGAAGGGCGGGATGCGGACGTCCAAGAAGGTGCCGTTGGGCCTCTCGAGACGGTACGAGCCCCTGTGGGAGTGAGAGACAACAGGCACCGTCAGAGCCCCGGACTTCGGCCCTAGCGCTCCGCCCTAGTTTCTAACGGAAACGCCATACCCATAACACACCTGCCATGCTCCGCATAACGGCTGGCCTTGAAACAAACAGCAGTGCCACACAAAGCAGAGCACCAGCTCAAACCTTGCCTGGATATGTCCGCTAAAGCCACCCATCTAACTGCCAATTAGTAATGTACTACCTTTTTATGGAGGTAACAGGCTTGTGTACTGCCAGGGGGACAGTTCACCTCCTGTCAAACACCTAGTTTGCTCAGTGTCTATCCCCAGGTGCAACAGAATGCCCGGGGGACAAAATGCCACAGTACGGCAGCAGGAAGGCGTACTTAACACAGCGCTCGACAGGAAAGCATGAAAGTTAACGGCCTTCAGGTATACCTGCAGGGGGTGAAAAGGCATCTACTCTACACAACATCAGAGTGGGGCTCGTTGTGTGTACGTCGACAGAGCTGAAAGGCCCTCATGTCTCAACGCTCTCCCATCTGTGCGGCTCAAAGTCTCCTACAACATGGCATTCTAAAGGAACACACATCTACATAAACAAACGTTCTAGAATGTTGTCGATTTTCTGAAGGAACGCTCATCTACATAAACACACGTTCTAGAATGCTGTAGATTTTCCAAAGGAACACACACCTACATAAACACACGTTCTAGAATGCTGTAGATTTTCCAAAGGAACACGCATCTACAATGTTGTAGATTTATTAAGACGATTCCTGTCCTACTTGGTTGCCCAGAAAACAGTATAAACTAGAGGTCTCCAACCCTGGTTCTGCATGCCCTTACCCTTTACCCCAAATAACAGTTTCAGGGGCATTGGAAACCCTTGTTTGACTTGTTTGAGTGCACAAGTAAATGTTACCAAGTGAAAAAAATCAAAGCTATCGAGATGATTTTGTTCACAACGTCTCCATAATATTTGAATGTTAATGATTCAGAATGACACAGAAGGTCAGCTAAACAAAAATAAGAATTTTCCACCCGAAAATGGACTGAGCCCTACGAGCTGGATTTCCTGGTTAGAATCCAGCTCATGTAATTCACCGATTGTGACTGCAAACGGTAGAGGGCGCTCGAACTGTGGGGTGGGGTGGGAAGTTGGCAGCGCTTCACTCCAGCGTCTCCCGTCGACTTCCCGGGTGCCTGTGAGCTGGCAGTGCCGACCAGAGGAATGTGCCTCCTCTCCAATTGGCACGAAACCTCTCGAGGACTGCATAGCCTGCAGAGTTTTAAATGACGGGTGTCTCGAAGGCGATTAGAACAGAAAAGACTGCATTTGCTTAACCCTCCCCCTGTGCGGTGGCTGGATTCACAGCCATGCTGGATTTTCAGCACAACTGATTCCAATTGGCAGCAGGAAGTTTTCATTGAAGAAAAACTGCAACCACTGCTACCCACGTAGAAATTACATTTTTGGTTTCAGGAAATTACTCCTAAACTACACGGAATTAAAATGACAACTGGTATGACTGAGAGTAGCCTTCACCATCCGAAGAGACAAATACTGGGGGCGGGGTACAATAACAGTACTGAAGCAAAAGACACTTACTCCATATGAACTCTCATCCACAGTAAAATAAGCCATCAGCGGAGCGACCGCTTGTTGACATAACGTCTACATGTGTAGCACCTTCGACGGCAGTACAGTACAAGTGAGCAGAAACAGCCGAGGGCAGTTAACGGAAACCATCCAATAAAACAGCAGCTCATACTTTCATTTGGACTGGCACTCTGCGAGGAGACCATTACCACAGCTATTCAAACCTGTGCTCCAACAAAGAAGTCCACCAACTCAGTTACAGTACGTGACATTACTCATGATTTTTAAAACTAAATTTATAGCAGAAATAACAGCAGGTAATCACTGCGCTCAGGGGCCAGCTTTTGCAAGTTCTCTCTTACTTTATGTTCAGCCAGTTATACCAAGATTTATACGCCAAGATTCTGAAGTTTGAGCAATCGTTTTTAAAAATGCAATCGAATTACAGATAACTTATGCAAAGTATGGTTTCACTTGTCAATAAACAATGAGTACAAAACAGGAGCATTTTTTTGTACAAGGCAGAGGGGGACCCGTCACGTCCATACATCATTTGATTCAACTTAACCTGTCTTCCTGCTGACTGACAGGAAAACAAAACTAATAACAAGCAAAAAATGGTGGGAAACAACAAAACAACAAAAAAAACAAAAAACAAAAAATAAAAATAAAATCACAGACTGTCAAGAGTTCTGCAACACAAAAAAAACCCAAAAACCACACACATGCATGGATTCCTGACAAAAGTGTGAGGGAGAGGCAAGCTGTGGCAATGTGGAATGAGGTGTGGTGCCACGAGGGTTATGTGACTCACCACATGTGTCCACTGGGCGCCTGGAGGGAGACATGGCTGCTGTATTGAAAGGCTGGCTGCTCTTTTGACAACACCGGCTCCTGCAAGGACATACGGACCCGCACGGGTAAGCCACTCTGGCCCAAATAAGCAAACAATCTCTACGATCCTCCAGTTTCTACACAACCGGGTAAGATCCTAATGTTCTAAATTCCAACAAGTTCTCTCACAAAACACCGGCTTTGTTCAGTCTTCTCCCCTTTTGAACACATGGGCCACACCACGGGGTGACTCATACGCCCTCCTTCCCATGAAGCCAAGTAGCGCTACTGAAGCCTCCTTCCACTCACCCGTCCCACGACCCCTCGCCCCCGCACGGTCTCCAGCGTCCCGGACAGGCTGAAGATCCTCCAGTGCCGCTCCCTGAGCTGCACCATCTCGCTCCCCAGGTTCTCCAGTCGGATACAGTACCGCCACTGTGGACACACACGCGCACGCGCGCGAGCGGCGTCAAACGGCGCTCGAAACGCCAGCACACAGATCCGACAGTCCAACAACCAAATGGTTTCTCCTTGGCAGTAAACGGTACCCTTAACTTACTGGGAAAACTGAGCTTGCAGCAAAGACCAAACACGTGCTTACACTTCTTAGTCAAAGCTAAGGACATCTGTCATGGGTGTCTAACTGAATCAAGCTCAACAAAAACACAGGAAACCCAAAACGGCAAGCTCACAACTGTGTTAAACTACTCTAAAACAAAACGTCTGTAAATCACTAATAATCTAAAAGAACAAGCTAAATAATCTCATGGTGCCAACACACTGATGGAGTCTAAAGGCTGCCACATTATAGTGAGCTTTACTTACCCAGTACACATGGGAATTTTGAGCCTCCTGACAAAGGAAAACACAGTGAACAAAAAGGGAATTTAATTCAAAGCCAGATTTAACGACAAGACAGCAGAATTGAGAGGCAAAGGACAGAGAAAGCCTGTCTGATTAAAATAGTTTTCCCCCTTCATGGAAAAAAAACAAATGACACATAATGGTTGTGGCATACTAAAAACAATGGCGCCACTGTTTGTTTATAAACACTCCAGGATGCTAGACTGGACCCTAAAGATCTCTACATATTTCCTTATGCCCCTAGATAGTTAGTCACCAAAGCCTTAAGTACATGATCACAGAAACAAATGTGCCCCAATTACACAATCAAGATGTTGGTGTGGAATCGACCAATGGC
>JAOYSI010028082.1:5218-65337 GCA_025775065.1 Hiodon alosoides
TTGCAATAAATTTCAGCTCCGTGATATAAAGTACAGAAATGTTTATTGATTTAATAAAAGAAACCCTCCGGAACATGAAGAGTGACAGTAGCGCATATGGACGCATTCAGCAGTTTATTAGAAGCTAATGTGTTTGTACCATTTTCTTGCTCTCTGCATGAGAAAGCACCGTTACTTGTGGAATGTAAAGGTTTGTGTGCGCCGCTGTGATAGACAGGTATTACCCGTTGGCCATGTTTGAAGTGGAATTAGGTTTTTTATTTTTTTATTTTTGTCAGTCTTAGATCTTGACATTGAGAAGGGAGGAAAATAAATGTGAAAAATGTATTTATATTGCAACGTATATTTTGTTTAGATTAGAATATATAATAGTTAAAACAAAAATTAAATGTTAAATTTTTTTTTTTATATTTAATTTATATGTGGCAGTAAATTATTTATTTTAGTGTTTTTCATGAATGTTTCACGAATTTGACATATAGTTGTACTGTATCAATGCCATTTGTTACTGTAACCTGCCCACAGTCTATAAATGAAAGTGAATTAAAAAAAATTTGAGTAGCATCATGATACAGGTAATATGCCATAGATAAGGCATTGAAATTATCTTGTTCCCATCTTGAAACAAGACTATTAAAATTGACAGCAGTATTTACAATTATTTAAAAAAAAAAAAATAATTAATATATAATTTCATTTAATAATACACTACTTCAAAGCGTATTGTCTCCAGTTTAAAATTTTCTGTAGCTTGGGGAAATTTCTTAATTGTATTTAATTTGAGAGAATAGTTATTAAGAAAATTGCTTGGCCTTTAAAAAAGTTAAAAGGAAAGAAGTCACAGATGAGAGTCTGATGAGATCAAATATCAAGTGTAAACTGATTTTTCAATCTGGGCTTTAATTAAAGGTCTCCTTCCTGCAGCCTTTCAGCTAAGGAGTTTGAACCTTATTAGAGTAAATATTTTGATAACTGAAAAAACTTTGATGCAATAAAACAAAAGTTTGTAAGTTCAATAGCAATCATATTAAACAACTAATGTTCGAAATATAGTACATGCAAACCAGAAGTGAGAACCATAGAAGTGAATAATGTATTCTTATATGTAATCATATAATGATAATTTATTATTTTATTATAAGAACTGGATATGAATAAATTGAGGAGCATTACCCCTCCACCACCCCCTATGAGAGAGCAACAACAACTTCCCCAAACCGTTTTGTGCAGAGTAGCCCCACAGCCTACAACCAGAACAGCTGGGATGGAACGATCTGAGGACCCGGAAATGTTCCAAAGGAATTCACCCTCAAAATATGACAGAGACAGAAGCTGCAGACCCAAGCAGACAGACAGCACATTAAATATGGGGTTAAAGGCTGGTTATGCGAGCTGTGTACCTTATGACAGCATGTGCCCTTTGATGCAAGAATATTTCAGTTTATTACTTCTCATATAAATATTTTACATAATATTTCCCATTTCCTGCAAATATTTTACCACATTTCCGACATAAATATAACATAGCCAACGTCACCTTACAATCATACATTTGAGTTTCAGTGTTTTAAAATAAAAATGTATGAGCGAACAGAATGGACGTGTGTGCGTGTGTTAAAATCAATGGGTGCTGTTTTATTTTACATTATCTTGTGTTTTACAAATGCTTAAAAAAACCTGCTTTGTTTAATGCGTGAGCTTTAGAAGTTCTGCCCATGTGTGCAAAATGGAGCACAAATAATTATTCAGCGGTTGGGCTGATTTACAAGAGCCATTTAAAACTATTCCTTTTATTTTGCTGAATTTTGAAAACCTGAACTATAACACTTAAAGACCATAATATCAGGGCACATACACTATAGATAATTAACTAATTAAATTAAGTATTCTTGATATTTCAGCTGATTTGGTAGCTACTTGATGTTCTTAGATATGTCCTAATGGTTTTTTTTCCTAATGTTAATTTTTATTATTCAAATATTTGTATGTTTACAAGTCTAGGTAAAGACAATCTCTCAAATTGATAACAACACTTGACATTTTCTGTCGCACATGATACATTTTTACAGTTTACCTTTGTTCAAAATAGGAGACAGGTATGGAATTGTAATTTGCTCCTCACTGCAGTACAGTTGGCAATAACCCCATCACAACATTTACAGTGTTGTTATCACCTATGTTTGGGGAAAAAAAAGAATCTGCTCAAAGAACTCTGTGAGATCCCCAACACCCAGGTTCTTTGCTCCCGACTAGGAATAAAAAAACCCTCTTTGGCTATATGAAACATATTGTTTAAAGAAAATATGTAAGCCCTGTATTATAAATGTACACTAGCTTTCAAAACATGGGCTTCCCTGTAGCCTCCATATCAATATTAAGTGTTGACCGAAAGAACGTCTGACCGAAAGTAAAATGCCCAGAAGTTGTTTTGTGTCAACCAGGCCCTGGCCCAACAAGAAAAAACTGTTAAATGTACCATTGAACCACACTGAGTAATACTTTTCAGATAAGTAAGAATGACTATGACTCAATGGGATAACTGGTTCTCAGACCATACCTAAGCTCACTCCTGCCTGCTGAAGCATTAGTTATCTTCTCTTTTGTATTTTCATGAAATCACCCTTTGTAAGCAGGGTAAATCCTTTTGTGGGGCCCTGAACGAGGGTGAGTGAGAAGTTGAAAGTGAATATTTGTGTAGGTAGTTTCTCTCAATATTAGCTTGACCTCTAGCACCGTTTTAATGTCTGTTTCAGCTCCTTAATCTAGCCTGGCAGCTGTGGATTGCTTAAGATACATATTAATTGCATGCTTAATTCAGACGTAATGCTGCTTACCAGGGGTGAGAAGTACATACCATAGTGCACAGGACCTCCTGTGAACTATTCTCTGACATTGCAGGAGTTTCTTAAATGAATGTGGTAGAAGACATGAACTGATTTTTTATGCTGCATGTGCCTCTTTTAAATCACATGATAGATGGTTGTGGTACTGTTTGATTTGGTAGATTTCTCTGCTTCCTCTGATTTGGATACTGTATTTTTGCTTTATTGCCTAAATCGTCCTCAAACTATTATTACTTTGAGCCAGTAGTGTACATCATGCTTTTGGTGCATAAGAATAAATCTGGTGTTTGATGTGGAATTTTTTGACACGTAATTTACCTTGTGACATTGGGAATCCATCTATAAAATAGATGTAAAGGCGATATGAAAATATTAGATGTGAAATGGCATGTGTGGCACCCAGCGGGCAGCCCGCCCTCCTCAGCAGGACAATGTCGAGAGGGAGGGCTCTACTTGCCCTGGACCCCGTGGTGCACCTCGAGTGTGGTTCCACTGATGGCAATCACACTCAGGTTCCAACACTCATAGGCCTTTAAATGAGCCAGCAGAACTGGCTCAGAAGAGAACTGAGGAAGTCAAAGAGAAAAGAGGGGGCATGTACGGACTGCTGTGCTTTATGGTTTCAACTGTTTTTGGTCGGTTTTTGTTTAGGTGTTTATTTTGTTGTTTATTAGAATCTTTGAGTTTGTTTAAAAATGCCCATTAAAAGGCTTAAACCCTCCCCAATGTGTTGTTCTCTGGCTGCTCTCGAACCCAGCATGCCCTCGCAATCGTGCTACAGCATGGTTTGAGACTTACATTGTGTGTGTGTGTGTGTGTGTGCAGCGGTGGGGTGGGGTGGGGTGGGGTGATATATGGTTGTCTTGTGAAATTAGAGGTATTTGGTATCAATTACTACTACCAGCTGGATATGCTCACTGCTGTATGATTGATAAAAGAAAGATTATAAAGATCTTAAAGAAATAAGAAGGAAAGGGAAAAAAAATTATATGGGCATAAATCTTCCCTTGAATATCGAGCCAGTGCTCAAGGACAAAAATGAATTGATCTGCATGAAGGTGTGATGACGTGGCGTGTAGTAATTATAATGGTGCCCTGGACGAAAAACTGCATATGCTTCGACAAGGTTGCTATGACAAGAGGGCACGCTTCATCCACTGTGGCTAATTATTTGGGCTCATTGATATGTACACTCAGTTACTTCACCTGCTGTTCTTCACCACTTCCCTGGAGAATAGGTCAAGGGTAACACTGACAAAGCCATCTACCAAGCACCTGCTTTCCGTTCTAGATTTTTTTCAGGGGTTTTGTTTGCACTTGTCCAAAAAGGATCACATTCCTTGTTCAAATCCCCACATGGGAGTTGTAAAAAAGTGTTTGCCTAAATAATAAAGAGGTTATTGTTCTTATGGAAATGTTATTGTATAAGAGCTTTTGGTCGGGTGTACTGCATTCTATTTGTATTTGTGTATTAAAATCAAAGTAATAAGACTGATGGGAATACCTACGCTGCACTGGCATGTTGTGTTGTGCTTGATGCTTACACTGAGGCAGAATCATTCTGGCTGGAGACAGGGCTATATGGAGCAAAACCGTCTGCGCACTGCAGAGCTAATTCCACCTCATGGAAAGGTCAGGTAGAAAATGTATCATATATGGTAAATATATTTAAATTATGGCCAACATAGCTTTTATTCATCTTAAAAGTCACTAATATTGCACTAATATACATGTATTATGAAGCGTAATTCTTTTCGTAGGAAGTGTGAAGCAAACGTTTAAAGAATGCTTGCATGCTGCGAGCAATATTGTTCAAATATTGCAAAAGGAAAGTGTGGGCAGCAGTTTTTCTAGCAATGTGAAAGGGAACCGAGATCATCAAGAGCAGCACACAATCCTTTCTGAGGGTGCATTATGTGTTTCCTTCCCCCCACAGAACAGACCTCCCCCCAGCCCACAAACCGGCCCCTCCCCCACCCAAAAAGAAGAACAGCGACATGAAGAGCCATTTGACATCTGATGATATCCAGGTAGGGTGACCGTTCAATCATTACACACGCGTGGGTTTGTTTTTACAGCAGCTTCCGATGGCTTTATTTTGGTTTTCTCTTATATCAGTCGGAGAACCTGGTGCAGACAGATTTCCAAATTGTGATGTGGCTATGTATTCTAGAAAAAACTCAAATAGAAGATGTAGAAGATGTGAATGAGGCAGCTTGTGGGCCTTTTTGGTTTTAGCTTGTTGGTTGATTTATTAGTCTTTGTTTTTTTATTATTTCTTTGTCCCAAGATTAGTATATCTAATATATCTTTATGTCTATTAACAACACGGGAGGATTGTAATTTGAGTTACCTAGCTGGCTGCATTGTAATTTAATTTCTACAGAGTTGCTCTTCCCCAGAGTTTATATATCTTACAATTTAACAGAATTAAACTTCACCTGGATACCGAAGCAGGTTAAGTGGATTACTTTGCTGAAGTTTACAGCAGTGGGATTGAGCCTGCAAGTATTGGGATGCATTTGGATATTAACCATGCTGATATCTATTAGTTAAAGGGTCATTACCTGATACTCAAAATCTAATATATATATATATATATATATTTTTTATTTTTATTTTTTTAAACCTAATCAATAATGTATCAACATGTTCATACATAAAAATGCAGGAGGATTGCATGTGCTTATTGACTCATCAAGGTCTACAGATCAGATCTGGAGCATTAGCGTGTTGTATATTTTAACATCAATCATTTCAGCTTATATTTAAATGTAAATTTGCTTGTAAACCATCTGGCCATTGTTTAAAAACACATATTAACAATAATACATTATATTCAACATCACTGAAATCTCCCATTATTTGTGCAGACATTTTAATATGGGTGTTTAGACTGGATATAGGACACAAAGTGCTTTTTGCAGTGGTGGCTTTCAGGTCCAATGAAATGGAATGCTGGGATTTAAGGATAACAGCCCTTTTGATTTTCAGCTAACATGCTCTATCTTGTGGTTTCTGTATGGGAATGTATAGTTTGCAGTTTGTAAATGAGGAAAGGCACCTGTGGCTGATGATTGACTTCAAATAAAAATAAAAAAATCGGTTTCTTTAGAAGCATACGTATCTGTTTCGGTAAGAAGGGAATGTGGTCCTGAGTTACACCTCCGTCTCTAATGTGAGTTGTTGTCTAATATTTTTTGTGGCTAACACTTGAATCTGAGTTGCGTGGCATTTACCCAGAGTTGGGTGTTGTTGGATTGATGAATTGAGCCCTATCAGTCCTGACTGAACATAACCACAGGGCTAGGCAGAGTTAGCCCTAATGATGAATGGCTGAGTTTCCAGGTACTTATGCATCTCAAGGAGTCATTGTTTGAGTAGCACCAAGTTTCCACCTGTGTGCTATTAAGAGTTGTCAATAGAAACCATTTTTGCATTACTTTTCCATTACATGTCATGAGGGGAATTTAATAAGTGCTGTTAATTGACATTTTGGCAGGCCTTTTTCTGTGATGGAATAAAAAAACCTTGTTAGTCACTGGAACATGCACTCACCGGTCACTCTAGTGGGTACACCTTGCTAGTACCTGGTTGGACCCCCTTTTGCCTTCAGAACTGCCTTAATTCTTTGTGGCTTGGATCCAAAAAGGTGCTGGAAACATTCCTCAGAGATTTTGGTCCATATTGACATGATAGCATCACGCAGTTGCTGCAGATTTTTCGGCTGCACATCCATGATTCGAACATCTTGTTCCACCACATCCCAAAGGTGATCTATTGGATTTAGATCTGGTGACTGTGGAGGCCATTTGAGTACAGTGAACTCATTTTTATGTTCAACAAACCAGTTTGAGATGACATGAGCTTTCTGACATGGCGCTTTATCCTGCTGGAAGTAGCCATCAGATGATTGGTACACAGTGGTCATAAAGGGATGGACATGGTCAGCAACAATAGGCTGTGGTGTTTAAACGATTCTCAATTGGTACTATGGGGCCCAAAGTGTGCCAAGAAAATATCCCCCACACCATCACACCACGACCGCCAGCCTGAACCATTGATACAAGGCCGGATGGATTCATGCTTTCATGTTGTTTACAACTGACCGTACCATCTGAATGTCGCAGCAGAAATTGAGACTACTCAGACCAGGCAACGTTTTTCCAAACTTCTATTGTCCAATTATGGTGAGCCTGTGCGAATTGTAGCCTCAGTTTCCTGTTCTTAGCTGACAGGAGTGGCACATGGTGTGGTCTGTTGCTGCTTTAGCCCATCTGCTTCAAGGTTCCACGTGTTGTGCGTTCAGAGATGCTCTTCTGCATACCTCGGTTGTAACGAGTGGTTATTTGAGTTACTGCTGCCTTTCTATCAGCTTGAACCAGTCTGGCCATTCTCTTCTGACCTCCGCCATCAACAAGCCATTTTCGCCCAGAGAACTACCACTCATTGGATATTTTCTCTTTTTCGGACCATTCTCTGTAAATCCTAGAGATGGTTGTGTGTGAAAATCCCCACAAATCAGCAGTTTCTGAAATACTCAAACCAGCCCGTCTGGCACCAACAACCATGCCACATTCAAAGTCACTTAAATCACCTTTTGTCCACATTCTGATGCTTGGTTTTTAACTTCAGCAGATCATCTTAACCAGGTCAACATGCCTAAATGCATTGAGTTGCTGCCATGTGATTGGCTGATTAGATATTTGCGTTAATGAGCAGTTGAAGAGTGTGCCTAATAAAGTGGCCGGTGAGTGTAAATGAGTGAGGTTTATTCTGACATTGTCTCTATGCTATATTTAAATGAATCCCATTTATTGACTGTGCACTAAATTGCCCTGCAAAGCCCTCAACTACAAGCCGAGATTTTTTTCCTGAGCAAAGTTCAATATATTAGCTATAGTGAGAGTAAATACGAGTCCTGGTACGCAGTCATCCCCTATTTATTATACTTCTGCATGGTAACTTCTCATAACTTATTTTACGTAAAGTATTTAAGTATTCTGTAATAACAAAGTAATTCTTTCTTTTCGATATTATCAGTAATCGTCTCGAACAAATTCATAGGTAAAGCAAAATATATTTCTCACTGGCACTAGGACAAGATAATCCCTGTTTAAAACAGGAAAAACATTTAAACATTTCAACAGTGGTTTAAAAACCCGTTAGACCAAACTCTCATGTCAAAAAAGGTTTTGTTTTTTTTCATTTCTTAAAATACGGCATGATGGCATCCGCCTAAAATGAATGGTTTCTTTTTTGCTGAAAAAGCAGTTTTTTTAAAAGATATTTTGAGATATCACCCAAGGAAACCTCTGTTCTATCAGTGAAAGCTTCAAACAAATTGAGTTCATTGACTTTGGCTGGCCATAGTCAGCACATGAGGAAATACTTTGTATAAAGCATTGTATGAAACGTGCAAACGGCAAAGGCTGATGCTAGGTGCTGCCTCACAAAGAAGGGGGCTACTGCTGACCATGTTTTTTAATGAAAAGAGCTTCTTAAAAGCTCTGGAGCAACTAATACCACCACACAGTGCTCACGATCAGATTAAAAGACACTGTAGCACTTCTCATTACCTTCCATGCTGGTTGACTTGATGTTCAGAACAATTTAAATAGAAACGATCCATTTGTAAACATACATTTATTTTATTATTTAATAGATAATATATATATATTTTTTTTTTTGCCTGTCATACTTGTAAGAAATTATTAAAGGGGCCTTAAAACCTAAATCAAATTCCCAAATAGGTGCACCAAATGAGTGCTATTTTCTAAAACAGAAAATATTATGAAATTGACAATTGATTTGGCATCTTTCTGTCGTGTATGTGTGTGAGTGAGAAAGAAGTGAGTTCCTTTAAACTTCTGTAGAATCTCGTTTTGGCCTACTACAACACCTGATATATCGGCACCCTGTGAGCCAACCTTAACTTTAGAAATATTATTGCAGCTGAGGACCGTGTGCCTCTTCAAATGCCTGCCAGGCTTTCTTTAGGCCCTCTGTGTGCATTTCATAGGTGTGCAGCATATTTCAACATTCAACTTATTTTTATTTCCAGTTATTTAGACCACCAGACTTTATATCTTTCCACGGTTATGTATGGCTGAAAAAAGGTTTGTGGCCTGGCTCCCTTGAGGGAGGCGAAGGACCTTGGGAAAGTGGAAGGTCACACTGGCACCTCTGAGATCAAAGCCCATCTGACCTACTCTTGGGCTCTGATGTCTCCGTAGGTGGTTCACCTGGACAAGGAGGAGGAAATGCAGAAGCTTCCCCTCCATCCTGCTTATTACGACATGGCACCCTCTGAGTCAGCTCCGTACTCAGATAAGTTGGTGAGTAGTAACACTACAGGCAGTTGTAAGATCAATCACCCCTCACTGGACATGAGTTTTAGCATACAAGAAGAGAGGATCTTATCATTATCTCAGTAATTCAGTAGAGCAATCTTACTGGACAAAAAAATGTTCTTATCTTATCTTTAACTGTAGGAGTATCCGTTTTAAATTAGTTTTGTTTATCTGTATTGAATGCATTATCTGAAGAGGAAAAGGTTAGCATTAATTGTATTGTATAAAATGCGGGCAATACATCAATTTGAGACTGGCAGATATTGAGGGATTTCTGGCCAGTGACCATGCTGGAAGGCCGTACCAAGTATTTTTTTACCTTCTCCACTTCTTACTGAGCTGAGCTTACTGAGTCATACTGAGCTGAGTAACGATTATTTTCACCCAACTACGTACATATTTCAGAGTAAACTTTTGTTTCTGAAACACTTTCCTTTCTTTTTCTAATCTCTAGTTTCTGGACGATTGTTTTTAGAACAATATAAATGTGAAATAGTTAAAATAAAAAAAACCTAGCTGACATTGAAATTTCAAAACAATCATCGCATTTGAAAATATTTTCTATAATGCATCCAAACCAGAGTTAGACCCAAAATACTTTGTTTATATTTGCCAAGAATAAATGGAATATTTCCCTCTGTAACCATAGATAAACTTTCTGCGATTGACTATAAGGAAGTTTATTTTTCAAATTCCTTTATAATGCGTTTCCCCAGTGAGCAAAGTAATTGATAAGATGTTGAAAATATGTTAATTCCCGATGTTATAATCACATCCGCTGAGGGCTGAAAACTGAAAAGGCGTCCAATATTTTTTTTTTTATTGAAAAAGGGTCAGTTTTCATCCTGGTAACATTTTTGTGTCTTATTTTAGTGTGTCGACCTTTAAAATATGCATATTGCCCTTCCGTTAAATTTACATAATTCTTTATTGATTGGGGTAGTTTGTTTATCTCAATTATTTTTACATGTAGTTGAGTTTGTGGAGGGTCGCTGTAAAGTCAGGAAAAAATGTGTTTGGAAATTATCCTGGACAGACTCACCTAATATTAACCAAATTAGAAAGTCCAATGATGTTTTAACTACATCAGATGGAACTATTAGCTACTCTTATGAATCACTTGGTTCTTCAGATAGGCCTGCTCATTTTCAATATTGTGAGTATAAAGCCGTATTCGTTATCAACGTTTGAAAATGGCCCGTCACACTAATTCATTCTAAATTCTTTAATTTCTGACTTCATGTCAGCTTTACAGCACGTTTTTAGTTTCAATCGCTGTATGTTAGGATGATGTGTAACCGATCACAATTTAAAGACAACAAAGGCATTTCAAAATCTTTCTATAATATTCATTACACATGCATTTTATAAGAGTTTCAACATTATATGGACCGGGGCTGTGGCTCAGAGTAAAAGAGGTGCCAGTGTGCAGGGCAACAATTTCAAGAGACACAAATTAAGCATTGCTTATAGTTTCAAGTAGGCTTGGTGAAAGTACAAAACCTGAAACAAAAAAATGTGTTTTTAAATTTTTTCATCAACAACGCAAGTGTCTATTGCTTATAATTATCTGACGTATGTGGTTTGGGACATAAATTTACTTTACTTAACTTTTTTTTAAAAAATTTAAATCCTGCTATCCTTTTCGACTGACCACATTTTGCGCACAACCTGGCAAGGCCATTTTCTTCACCAATTCACTTTTACTGTTGGAAAAATGCATTTAAACATGCCTTCGATTTGCTTATGTGTGCAGGCTGCTTTTTAAAACCTCATGGTAAATTTTTTAAGATGGTGGGTGGTGAATCAATCGTGTTACTGCAGGGTGGGTTCCCTGTACGTAATGATGATTCCATTAGTGCTGAACCTTGTTTAAAACACTACAGCTCCTTTCAAATTGTGTGTGGTACTTGAGCTGCATTGAATCTACTAGTGAGTGTACTCCAGTATAGAGAACCCTAAAAATACATCTAGGCTCTGTATCAGGAAGCTTCACAGGACCCCAGCTAGAGAGATCTGTTGATACACAAAATATGATAAGCTGTGAAACTGCTTCACTCTTCCTTTTTGCCAAGGAAGACCTACCAACACTCTTAATTATTAAGAATGTGTGCTCTTCTTGAATGATAGATGGCCATTCAAGTATGGATCAGATAGTTTCCCAACGCAAATCATCTTTGTAAACATTTCAACCTTTTTACCGCATCCTCACTAGCTTGGAGACTGTCAGAAGTGCCAGGGTGGGGGATGAGGAGCCTCAAAACTGAAGTTTAGGGCCTTTGGAGCTCCCTCTAGTTAGTGATGTGAATAAGTATTCAATCCAACAGACTCAAAATGAACATCACATTCTCTTCATCTGTGTTGGGTATGATCTGCCCCTTTATAAACGCATTTCATTTGTCTCTAATCCGCTAGTTTTTTTGACTTCTTTGATCCTTTTACTGTTAACATTGAATACATTTATTAATGCAACAAAATATCATGTTTCTCAATTAGTAATTCATCCTTTCTGAGACTACTTAACTGGGTTTGGGACCAAGGAAGCCAAATATTCAGTTTTTGGTAATTGAAATAATCTTTCTTTGTCACCTTCTGTTTCTTTGCCACACAACTGTTCCATCTTTTTCTTTCTTTTCATTCTCAAGATGCCCCCTCTGCTTTTCATTCATCAATGCATTCTGTTTTCCAGTTCATATCCTTCAAAATCATTGTCCTTGTAACCTTTCACTTCCCATTTTTTCTCTGACAGGTATTCTTTCACACCTTTATATCATCTTCTCACTATTCCTTTCTTCAGCTGGCCTGGAATCTGTCTTCTCTCCATGCACTCCGGCAATTCTCTGTTGTCTATCTCACCTCACGCTCCTCTTACCTCTCTTATCTCTAGAACTCTGGCCACAAGGACTATGATGTCCAGTATGCGGAGCTGGACACTTCAGCTTTGGCCTCCTCGCCCGGCCCACGAAGCTCCATTCACACGGGAGGGGACCTTGTCGAGTATGCAACCATCCAGCCTAGCTTACACTAGCGCATGCCCTTTGAGGCCTTACCCCTCAAACACTGGCCTCAAGGTACACACACTGGTGCACTTCCTTGTCGTACCTGAGATTCCTTTTTGTGTGTTGTTTGTTTACAATCGTACATGTTCACAAAGCAGCGATATTCCACAGTGTTATATACTCCTATGTTCACTAGTGTCTATTATGTCCATTGTTGTTGTTTTTTTATGGGTTGACAACTAGTGTGTAACAACGGGTTAATTTGATGTCACTCATAAGTTACAGGAAAAGAAAGAGAAAGTTTTTTATGGCATGAAAGTCATTCTCATCTGTTGGTTGGCAGTCACAATGTTTCCCCAAAGGGGGATCCTTTTTTTCTAAAGTAACATGTCAATAAGTTTCACATGAAAGGTTAAAAGTTTTTAATGAAGCAGTCTTAGGACAGGAAATAAATACACGGAAGTGTGTCAAGGAAAAATGAAAGATTTCTTATTTAGATACGTTTATCTTTTAATAACCATTTAAATACAATTTTTCTTATCAAAGACTAGAACATAATTTATTAAATATATACTTTTGAGTATGTGTGTGTAGATGATAGTGGCTGCTAGCCTGACCAATAGAATCGGGTATCAAAACATTTTTTTTAAATGCTGAGATTGTTAGAAGGAGTGAACTAATACATTCAGGGATTATATACATACCGTTTATTCATTATGTATATCTTGATATTGCAAAAAGGAAAAATAAACATTCCTAACAATGAAAACAGAAAAATACATATAGGCTACAGCCGCGGAAAGACGATATTGCTCTGGTATGTGCTCTAAATTTAATTTAACTAAGCATAGGTGTTTTTGCATGATGAAATCCATGAAAAAACCAGCCCTTGGAAAATACGTTTATTAAGTATTTTCAAAAGCAGATCAGCTGAAGCAAGTGATATATTTGTAAATATATTTTGAAGGATTTAAATATATTTTAACATTTTTATACTTAATTGACAGACATTCAAATATTTTTAAAAGCATCTTTAAAATTGATTATTTTAAAATAAAAAGTATTTTCAAATAATGTTTGTGAAAAAACAAAAGTCATTGGTAAGTTAAATGAAATTCTACTTTTTAAGTAGTGCCACACTAGCTCAGTGAAATTGAGGTAGACATGCTTTTTTTTGTTTGGTTTTTTTTTTCAGTTAACGATCAGTCAAACAAACACGCATGCTTCTGAACAGATGTAATTACCATTTGCAGTTTAAGGACATTTGCAACACTATAATTATTATAACTACATTTGATTTGAATCTTTTTAACTTGTAACTAATTGCATTTGAAAATTTTGTTTTTGAGGAAGTATTTGAAATGTCTCAAATATTATTATTTTTTAGTTGTTGTGTCCAAGTCCTGAAGTATATTCATTAGAATGTAATTACACCTGCCACCCTACCCCTCCACCAGAGTTATCGTTACCCATCCCTTTCCAACCATGGTTCTACATGTCACATGTGCAGTAGTAGTCGAGAGCTTGGGAAAGCTTCCGTGGAGTATAGTTGGAATCACTTTCAGTATCCCTTTCAAGGTAAACACACAGCATCCCTGCATTTCAAATGCATGACTGCCTTTTGCATGGGTCTCTTTGAGAAGTTTGTCATTTATGTAATGTCGGTGTGGATTAAAAATGGGAAATGTTGCTGCTAAAAACTTTTTTTAATGGCTCTTTAGACTTTGTTTTATAAATCACAATAACTTCGTGTTGTAAACAACCCCCAAAAAACTAAAAAGTAATGAAGTTTTTGACATGTGTGTATATTTGTGTGTTTTGGGTGTGTTGTCTTCTCAATCACACGGTAGAACCCTCACCAAAAGGGTTCTACCCTCTATTGGTTTTAGAAAATTATTGATGTGTACTTTATGTTTCTAAAGAGCATTTTCAACACACCTTTACCTCAGTTTTACTAATTTACCTTTCATAACTATAGTATGAAAAATGGCATGCAGCAATTTTTTTTAAAGGTTTTAATTATGTCTTACATTTTGTTATTTTTAAACTGTACCGCAGACATCAGTTAACTGCTGCTCTTAACAGATTTTTTTATATCGTAATCCTTTGATGTTAGGGAATGGATGACATTTTGTGTAATCTTGCTTTTCAGCAAGTTGAGGAACTAATACACTGAAGCAAAGTAGCTACCGGCAGCATACTACGCTTGATAGAACTTGGGGAACTGCTCGTATAAAGACATAAAATAATATATTTCTGAAACATGCAGAAAGGTTTTCTGTAATGTTATTCACAAAAAGTTAATATATGAATGCTGTTAAAATGTCTCAAATGACACCTGTAGAATAATAACAGACCAGAATTCCTCTGCCCTTTTCAGTCTAATGAGCTTTTCAAAGGTCCCAATGGTTATTTAAAAAGGTTAGTAAATGGAACCACAAGCTAATATTGACAAAAAAATAAAGCTACCGTGTCCAAAATATAATATTTCCAACTGGCAATTGGAAGTGTAACATATGCAACCAGCTTTCCTGCAGCATTGATACACATCTTCCTTAAGGCCTTGCAACACATAATTATGGATAGCTTTCAAGCTTTTAGGAATATTGGCCAATGTAAGAAAGGGCCCTGGAACTCGACTGTTTCTTCAAAGGTCACATGCTGTGCCTGTTCTTGGCCTGACTTGTTTTTTAATACTAGTCCGGCGAACTAAAATGGAAAACAGAAGTTATAAGGCATTGTGAGGACATTGCCTTTCTGGTTAGATATTACTGCCAGTTTTGCCAGGTTCTCCTGTAAAGTGGGATTCATAGTCTTTGTGGGCCATCCTTGGAGCAGGTGCCACCTGTACATATAACTTGTCTGGGACCCCAGAGAATTGAACGCTGCAAACTCCACCAAAAGAGGTCGCTGCAAAGTCACCCGGCCACCCTGGGCTGAAGGCATGCTCCGCTGACGTTGCTTACTTACTTAGCCAGGTGCCAAGGAGAAGTTTTTGCCACAGCGGCCTCAGTTATCTCACTCATTGGGAGCGGAGGGGGTGGGTGGAGACCAGTGCCTTCACAACTTGACGATGAAAGGGCGGTGCCCGAGCTGCTCACTTGCCCCTAAGGAGACCTGCTGGAGTGGGGGCCCCTCCTGGGCATTCTAGACTGAAAAGTGTGGTGGGCGGTGGGGTGGCAGACTGCAGGAGTAGCTGGATTGTGCTTGGGAAGTTGAAGGGTTTCCTCATAATGACAGATATTTGTGGTGGAGTGAGAGAAGATGGAGTAGCTCCTCCAGCATTACAGGTGGTTAAATTGGTTCTGTTAGTCAAAAACAGAGCCCTTTTGTCTAATTCATGTTCTTTGTTTGGCTTTGTCAATAAACATTTTTTGTTCTTTCAACTACTCCTGTCTCTGCATGTTTGTCACTGGAGACCATGACCTACAGAGATAAACAACCCAAGGCTACCTACACTTTAAATTTTAGTTTGATAATTGACCGTATATAAGAGCATAGATGACATTGAAACAGTGTTTTTAGCAACAAAAAGAGAATTAATGTGAATTAATTGAGCACAGGGACTGTGATTACCCAGTAGTGAGACATATTGTCAGAAACATGGGAGGTGCAGTGCCTTCAGTGTGACATGGCTTTAAGTGTATACATAACCTTAATTTGGCATTTCTAAGAGTTGTATTTAGCTGATTAAAATGTTTTTGGGATGCTCTTAGCAAGCATTTCATTGAGTCTTCATTTATTTAGATTAGATATTGCTGATATTTATAATATATTATTAAATTATTATTAACTTTAATCTTCTTCACGTTTCTGGTCGTAATTTATTCTAACAATTAATGTGTTTATACCAATACAGCTAATAATTAATGTTTCCTATCCAGCCCTATTTCCAATTTATTAATTTTTTCCGTATTATTTTATGAGTTTTACGTGATGTTTGAAGGTTTGAGTCCACTGGATTCTATTTTCTGTGTTTCTTCCGTAGGCTGAATTGTGATAAAAGCTATTTGGGGAAGAGGAGGATGATAGGAGGCAATCTTGCCTCACTCAGGTTGTTACCTGGACTGCTTCAGACTACCGGCGTTTGTGTGTGACATGGCGGAGCATACCATCACGGGTGTTTTTATGATGAGTTTTTTTGGAATACCAAAGTGTCGGATGAGTTGCCTGAGCTCTTCTCGACGTAGGCTGTTGAAAGCCGTCTCATATCACCTGTCTACCCATTGAATATTTTTACCTTTCGAGATCCAGAGGAAAAGCTGCTCCGCTCCATATGGATGGAGGAAATAATAGACATATTCGTATATACACTCTGGGGAAAAACACACTTAAAAATATGACGCTGCTTTTTAAAAATATTTAAATGTGCACTGTAAAATAAATAATGGCCAGTAAGACTGTATACAATTTATATTTTCTTTAGTCTGCACTGCAGTTAGGAAGTTTGTTGAAATTCCTCTGAATTCCCTTTATCAGTTAAGAAGTTCTTTCATTTTCCAAAGGTTTTGATTTCAGATATGTTGACACGGATAGACATTTAAATCTACTAGGCTGCACATCCCAGACATGCATTGAGAAATTAATAAAATTCTGTTGTCACTGAGGATGACACGAGAGATCAGATTTTTTAAGACATAGAGAGATACCGAAGGCATTTGGCCCTGGATGTAATTTAGTGCAATATCTGGGGCAATTTTCACTTTGCAGTCCTTCTTAAAGGGTTTATCAGTCTAGAACTCAGAGTTCCTTTCACTGGAGTCTTTTTAAGAAGAGGAGATTAACCTTTTGCATATCTCAGGGTCAGGTCTCAGTGAGAGAAAAGCACTTTAGTGGCTTAAATAGTGTTTCCCCCCACAGCTTGTCTGAAGCCTGTGCAGTTTTGGAAGTCAGTTCTGGCATTTTTTTTTTCTTCTCATCTTTAAAATTGGCTATTTTGCAATTTACGGTTCATAGATTACCTGATACCACCACCTTAACAAATTTTCATTATACAAAAAAACTGTCAGATCAACTGTTGTGGATTTGGGTGATTTCTAAATAAGCAAAAACAGGTTAAATAACTTTTTAATGGCTATATTTGGGAAGGACTGGAGTAGTTTTAAAGTTTGAAGCCTGTTAAGTAGCCATTTTCAGGGTGATCTGTAGAGGTATTGTGAACAGGGAGTTGCAGAAGATTAAACTACTCTGTAGGTTCTGGACTATTGGTTGGGTTGAGCAGGTTCCTGAGCAAGTGGATTTTCCTGCAGGGCCAGAGAATAAATAGACATTTTGTATAGTACATTCAAGTCGCAAACAATGGCTCCCAAATGTTTATTCTTAACGTTTAAGGTTTAAGGTTTAATTTTTTTTTTTTTTACGTTTATTTAAAATTAGTTTGTAAGCATCACCGTCAGCAATGTGTTTCCACCAAGTTGGGCTAGCTCTAAATTAAAGATTTTTATCCCACACTATTTGTCTGAATGAAAGACAACATACTGCAACAGCTGCAGTTCAGTAAAGCAATATTGCATTATGACTAGACAGAACTATCATAGCCAGATGAAACCATTGTTTAGATTTATTTGTCCTATAAATAGCTTTTACCCCCAACATGGCCAGCATTTTTATTGGTTTATTATGTAGCCTATGCTTTAAAATTATGAAGATGTAAAAACAATGTTTCCTTGTGGGAAAGTATTCAATGGTACAAAAATTGGGCATAAGTTAAATACCAATTGCAATGAACTTGGCAGCTGAAGTCAATACCCAGATAAAAAGGTTTCAGCTGCAACTTAAAAATAACTGCTGCTACCAGCTAGAGGATATGGGAATATTAAACTTATGTGTACATCCCAGAATGTGCAGGTAGTTTATCTTTGCTGAAATAATACAGCATATGTGTATATTATATGCACTAAAATATTATAATGTCACCATGATACATTTGATTTTCCAAAGTTTTTCCTATAATAGTATTCAACTATAACAGGATGTCTCCATTTGTCTCCCTTGCTTCATGGATTCGATTGTTTGCTGTATGTAAATTTACTCCACGTTAGCAACACTTAATGAACTGTGTAATGCAAACAGAAAGCAAATTTCCCATAATTTTCAAAAGATGATTTTGTCAGCATCTGTAGTCAACCCAACGGATAGTTTAAGCTTTATAAATTGTAAAATTAGATGATACGACACCTACGTTTCTGATCAGTTCACTATTGGCACCCGACCATCCACATTTTAAAGAGGTTGAGAATTAGAAACGCCCTTTAAAAGAGTCTGTGCCCCACCGCACAAGCTGCACTCTCTGTAAAGTTTATAAAGCTAATGTTCTTAATGAAAAACAGAATTAAAAAAACACCAGTTTTCTAAATTATTCCATGGCACTGCGTCCATATATGGAATAGCCTATTTCACTGTATTGTAGCGTCCATCTCCTACCCCGGTGGGGGACGCGAGGTCCGGCTCCCTCGGTTCCCCGGACTCCGCTTCCGGGTTACTCTTCGTCGGTGGAAGAAGGGGCCGGCAAGCTTGGTAGGGTGCCAGGCGGTCCTGGTGCAGCACCACCACTTGGCGGCGCCGCCGCAAACGCACTCGGTAGTATACAGCTCCCACTACCTCCAGCACCTCGCAGGGGCCCTCCCAAGCGGGGGCCAGCTTAGGGGACAGTCCCTTCTTTCAGTGGGGGTTGTAGACCCACACCTGATCACCAGCGACGAATCCAGGCCCCGGGCAGTGCTGATGATGCCACTTCATCTCATCACTTGCCGGAACGCGCCACCCCTTGTGCAGGAACCCTTAGTGGATTTTCAGGGTGTCCCACGCCGCACAAAGGGCTTTGGCTCCGCGGGGGTGAGGGGCGAGTATGGCCCGATCCGGTCGGCGTCCATCCTTCACCCACTGCAGGACCGGTCCAATCTCAGGGTCTTCGGCCTGCTGGCGGGCCAGCTCCCCGGGCAGCATCTCCGTGGCTACGACCTCGGCGGCTGCCACCTCCCGTGTCTCCTCCGTCTCCTCGGCCCTGGCGCAGTGGGGATGCTTCCGTCGCCCGCCAATGGTGGCTTGGCGGGCCGGCACTGAGGGCTGCCGCTTGCGGTCGTTCATCTCCGGAGAGGCGGGGGTCCCTTTTAGTCGCCTCCTCCGGTGTCGAGCCCCGTGGCGGCATGTTGGGAGGCCCCCTCGTTGCCACCGTTAGGGAGGAGGGTAACGCTGCTGCCAGGGAAAAGTCCAACCTCGCCCCTAGGCTGGTGAGGAAATCCAGCCCGAGGATGCAGGCCTCACGAATCGGGGCCGCCAACTTCCACCCACATCTGCTTACTCCCCTGCATTAGTGTCCTTTCCCCTGTCACGGTGAGTGGGGTGGCCTACCATGTCGCCCACGGAATGGCGATAATTCTAAGGTGGAGCAGAGCGATGGTGGAGCCGGAGTCGATGAGGGCCCGACACGTCTGTCCCTCTTTTTTGCAGGGGAGGTACAAACTACGGCCCTGTCCGATCCGGCCCACTTCAGCAGCGCCACCCGGAGCGACGGCTGAGTCAGAGGGAGTGAGGCTACGGGAGGGCTGTCCTTCTTCTAGGCCCTCCCGCCAGAGTTTCCCCCGATGGCTTGTCCTGTAGCCATGGCTGTGGAGCCCGGCATACTCGGGCTACGTGTCCCTTCTTCCCGCACCGTTGGCAGACGATGTCCCACATTCCGTCGGCCGGTTCTGCAGCGCAGGCCGCATCCTCGTCTTCGTCCGACCCGTCTGACTCGCGAGGCGAGGCAACACAGGAGAGCTGGCTTGTGTGACGGCTTAGCGGGGCCGAACACACCTTCGCCGTGAGTTGCTAGCTGCAGGGCTTGATCGAGGGTGGTTGGCACTGCGAGCCCCACGTAGAGACGAAGCTCTTCGGGGAGTAGCCGCCGGAGGAAAGTCTGGAGGGCAAGTTCCTCCTGGACCGCCGGCGGAAAACCCGGATAGCTTCGTCGGACCAGGTAGCGGGCCTAGCTTCTCCCCTGGCTTCCTCTTGAACGAGGTGAGTTTTTCTCGCCAGACGCTAGCTAGCTCCATGGCTCCGAATCTCCGATGTAAGGCCGCAACTCTCGTTGCGGCGCTGGTCTTCCAGCACGTCCAGAAGGGCCTGCCGAGCGCCGCCCTCAAGGGCCATGGCTAGCTGCTCTGCCTTTTCTTCCGGGGTCCACTGTCCAGCCCACGCCGCCAGCTGGAACTGGGCCTGGTAGGTTTCCCAGTCCTTCGACCTGTCGTATCGCGGCAGCCGGATCTGTGCGCTCTCTCGAGGTTGGGTGGGGCCCTCCGAGGTCCTGGTGCCGCGGTCTGGTGCTGCCCCCTGCCGGAGACGTCCAGGCAGGCCCCATCGTCGGCCATCCAGGGCCTCCGTCTTCCAGCCAGCGCGCTCCCCAGGGCTGCCCGCCGCTGGTTCGCCTGGGGAGGGGGTGGCGCTATTCCTGTCGGAGTTGGAGGCTGAGCAAGGCGGTTTCCCTCTCCAATTCTTCCGCTCGCAGCTCACTCTGCATTGGCGTCTTCCCCTTCTTGGCAGAGTCTTCCTGGTTCGGTGACAGCTCCATGATCCCACAGTTGACACCAATGTAGCGTTTACGGAACGCTACTACCCTTCGGGGTTCGGACAGAGAGTCTGACACCGATTTCAACAGGAATGCTCTTTATTTCACACATGCGCTTGCGTCCGCCTTAACAAAGGCAGATCTGGCAGTGGAAAGAACTGCAAACACAGAAGGCCATCAAACTGGCGAACGAATCAGTCCACGGTGGGGGAACTTTTAACACGCTATTTACATTAGTTACAGTTCGGAGGCTAGGCTTCCCAACAGCCACCTCGGGGATGGCCGAACGACCATTGGGGGGGAAGCGCTGCTTCCCATCCCCGTTACAGTATATTGCCTGAGCATGTAAAATTGAAATTAATAGGTGCACCCACAAATATATGTAAGGGACGAATGAATATGTATCTATTAATATGTGTATTTGTAACATTGGAAAAAAATAATTTTAGTGATTGATGCAGTACCGTTCGAAGGGTTTTAGCCATGGTAAGATTCGAACGTAGGCATTGAAGTTATTGCAACGCTAGGCTCTCTAGGCAATCCATCAGGTTGCTGCAGTGCAGGTACTGGAACAAATATTTAGAATGGTCTGATTCAGAGATCCCCTTTGTTCATGTTTCGTCTAAAAACAACAATGCTCGCTCCCCTAAAGCTGGGAATCAGCTAGTCACTAACTCTGTTCCGACTGTTTTTTGTTTCAATTGAATACACAGCTGGAGTTGATCCAGTGATAATACCATACTAACTTGAACATAACTTAATATACAGCTCCATAGTAGCGTTGCTAGTTCATTGCAATTGACCTGGTTCAACTAAATAAATCTCCTTTCAATGAGAAAGTTTTATCAGATGCTAAGCCCCAAACAGAAGAGGTCAGTGTTAGTGTCACAATTGTTTTTACCTAATTAGCCTAAACGTGTGCATTAGCCTAGCCATTCCCTTATTTGAAAAGTTTACTTGTTGTGTTATATGCATGATTCAACAGAAATAAAATGATTATGGAAGATTTTGTTTTTGTTCAGATGAATTGAAAAATACTAATTTTAGCAGAAACGGAAGCTATCCGTTGTGATATAATTAATGCTGTGAACCTTTGACAGTCTCTAATCCATGTTATCACTTAGCGCTGAAAGAATATGACAGCAGAAATAAATAAACCCATTTTTTTATGCAGTCCATACTGACCAGATGTTATTTTAAACTGTGAAGCCACAACTGTCAAATTGCTCCCTATTTTCCCCTAGTTTTTGTTCAGTGTTTTATGAAAAACTATCATGATAGATAATGTGAGGAATTAGATGACAATGTTTGTTTCCCAGCATAAAACAATAGAAAAGCTATGCTAAAATACACAAAACATTACTTACAATATTATAATATATCATAATAATAATAATTCTACAAACATTTTAAAGCCATGAACACATTTGAAGGCATCATCTTCTAAAGTTGACTTGTAATCTGCAAATTCTGATGGAATAAATTTGACTGAAAATCTATACAGTATTATGTTTAAATTATTATGTTTACTACACTTGCCTAAAAATATATGCCATTACCTAGTTTACATTAGCTCAGAAACAGCAGGATACATTTAAATTGCAATGCTGATTTTTAATTCAACTTTGTTTTAGTCATTGTAGTGGTAAACCAGTGATTGTATCATTAACTCTGCCTTCTTTCGTGCGCACATAAAGATGTGATGGCTCTGCTGTGTTCTCCTTCCTTTCCTCTGTTTCTGTCCTACATTAACAGATCCATGGGAAGCGTTATGAAGAGCTGCCAAACACGGCCGACTATGTGAGCTATCGTCTTGCCTGCAACAAAGAAGACTGCCTGGAGCCCCATTCTCCTCCAGTCTATCCCCCAATCACGTATTTGCCTCAGAACCCTTACACACAACATCCCTACAACAGCCCTGTGTTTAGGTACCCCACGGCAACATCTGGCTCAATGGCTCCTTACACCTTTCCTAAGGAACAATATGTCTAACTTCATGGCTCACACTGCAAGAATTGGAAGGAAAGTGGGGTTATGTCCTTTTCGATTTGAGTATGGGGAACCTACATAATAATGGCGAAAATTGTATACCCAACCCTTGCGTGTCACTCACAGCCTGTTATGACAGACAGTAGGCTGCCTCATACTATCAGTGCTGCACAGCAAAACTGCATTTTTCCTCCCTCTTCATCTGTTTACATTTGTGGATTCATGCTGTTCTTTGTGTGCATTTTTTTGCCTCTTTTCACTTCCATCTTTTCTCAGCAACTTTGCGCACTTTCTTTCACTCCTCGTGGTTAATTTGAGTTCATTGTTATCATTATTAGCATTTACACACTGTTTCTTTTGGAATGGAGACAAATTACATGGGTTCTACCTTAATTCGTGAAAAAAAAAAGGATATTAGGATATTAGGATATTGTCATCCCGGAAACTTTTTCTGTTTTTCGTCCCAAAATATCCAATGACTGGTGGAGTTTAAAACACATGTTGTTCTGAATAAATTGTATTCTTTTAGAGGTAATTAAACGCTGTTAAAAAATTAAAATTCCAAAAGATGCATTTTTTCCAAGACGGCAGCGATTTTAAGTCCTTGGTATTGCAGCCACCTCTGCCTGGATGTACAACAATATGTACAACAAACAAATTAATGGTACATAAATTTCTGTGAATAGAGATTCAGAAATGTTAAGGTTTTAAATGATTCAAGCATGTACTTTGGCCTTGTTCCTTTTTATCACTCACCTTGATGACTTTTTAAACATACTAAACCATCCTATTCTTAAGTTAGGATTGCAAGACCTTTGGTTGAATCTGGATCAGTTCAGCACTGGGATACAAGATGAAGTTGATTGTGTTACTCATATGTATTTCATGATTAATAATAAATTGAATAAACCTTTCAAATTTAAAGAACAAGTTGTTTTTATGCAGCGCATATCTGTATGTGTTCCTCAGGTACACGTAGCCTTTCTTATTTGTGGGTTTGCGTTTTCTAAAGTTGATTATTTGCTGCAATTGAGCAATCTATTGAACACTGATTCAGCCAAGAATGTAGAGAAGGAAAAGTGCATTCTGTCGCTTTATTCTTGTAGTAATCATGGCTAAATTTCACAACTTTCAACTCAGAACCCTCCCCTAACCAGCCACTAAGCAATATTTAAGACAGCCGAAACAAACGCAAGGGCAGTGAAATAAATAACCATTCTGTTGCTTATTCTTCACAAATTGGTAAACAAAAAAAGTAAACAATAAATTCCCAATAATGTAAAAAAAAAAAAAAAGGCTACATAGCATGTCAAGGAAGGTCGAGGAACCAAATCACAATTTTATCACAAGACCTTGAATTTACGGCTGAAAGTTTGGCCGTTTGCTCAACTCCTGCAAATAACAAATGTAAGATGTAAATCTAAAGTTATTACAAAGTTTGTGTTAAAAAATAACCCTGTGTCACACGTTTACAATTCATATGACGTTTATATTATTAATATTTTATTATCTGTTGTTGAAGCAAGAATTTATGTATTTTCTGCCCACTGCATTCTGTGTGTATTTTATTGTTAGTGTCCTGAAAAAATAATATGTACAACCAGTGAATTATTATTTATTTTTTTTTAGTTAATATGGTAATGACTATTCTGAATATGTTCTTGGTTATTATTTAATTACTTTTTGTCAGTATGTAGCGCTGTTATCCATATCTTTTGGCAGCATATCTGAGTGTGTGTGTGTGTGTGTGCGCATGTGTGCACGTGCGTGCACATGTTTATGTGTCTTGTGAAATACATGAAATGGCATTATATTTTTCATTGGATTTTTACATAAGTCTATGCAGTATATAAGGCTTTGTTATTTACGATCAGGTGAGATCATTCCTAATAATGACTCCAACAAAAGTATTAAAAGGTGAGCTGCAACCCACAGACGGTACAGCGATCTGAGACCAGGGCTTGCCAGCGTTTCATACAGTAACATTTTCACCTTGTATTTCATCATGCATTGCTTTATGAATGTTTTAAATAATTTGCAGGAAATATAATTTTCTATTAAAGCTATAGATAAAATCCAATGAACACAATCATAATAAGCATATTATGAATGAATGACTGCATCAATATTTTATCGCCTTTACCTTTAAGAAATATACTTAATTCCTTTTTCACACTTTTCGCAGTCATTTAATGGCACTTATTCATTTATTAAAATGTCTTTTCTGAGAAGGCTGCAGCCAACCTGTATGTATGTTTGTTTTGGGATATTAGGAATTCATATTACTAATGTGGACATTTTCTGGGCTTAAGTGTAACATTTTAAGAGTGTCCTCTGTTATAATAACACAGAGGCCAAGAATCAGGGCTGATTTTTAATGGAAAAATCCCAAGAATATTTAAACTATTTTACTAATGGGATGCAGTGGGGATGAATTATTTTCTCACTTGTGTATGAACAACTGCAAATATTTGTTCAGTTTTTTTCTTTAATAAATTATATATACATATATATATATAATATATTTCCAGGATCTCATTCTGTTAATCTCTTGAGTTATTTTAAGACTGAGAGCCATAATCATGAAATCATCCAAATCATGTGGAAAAACAATATATATATATAAATGGCTCAAGAAACGTTTTAATCCTGCTTTGGTCTTTTTTGTCACTTTCCTCCTCTTTGGTTCCTTCCCTTTTAGCTAATATGTATTGTTTACATTGTGGTTTACATCTCTGTGCTCTCCTCTACTGGAAGGAGAATGTACAGAAAAATTTCAGCTGTAAATCTTAAACAGCCTACACAATAAACATTTGAATACGTTATACAAAAGAACCATTCTTTTCTGACTCACTTTCAAAATGTTGAATCATTACAAAGCCTATGATACTAAATAACCATTACTTAAGTCTACATTTAAGTATTTATGACTTATTGAATATTTATTTTTAATCAAGTGTCATTAGAGAAGAAATAAAAACATTTCATCCAACGTAATAAACTTAATAACTAGCGACATCAAATCTGCTTTTCTGACAAAATTCACAAAACATGTATAAAATGCAAGTTAATTTTCCGCTGTTAAATCATAAGTTTTGATCCAGATTCTTTATGAGAGGCAACAAAGGAGTTTTCGTCAAGACAGTGGTTAGAAAAAGCTTTTGATACTTCTTGAACGGGCATCATGCACAAATGTATGTTGAGATCTCTTCTATGACCCATCCTGTGTTCAACCATACATATCCACCTTCAGCATTATGGTATTTTAAAACCTCCCCCTTGTGATATATAACCCATTAAGTGCATAACATTGTAACCCGATAAGTCACACTCAAACACTTAATTGACACTCAAACATCTGCTGACCTAGCAATCATTTTCTATACATACCCTATACTGTCAATACCTTACTACTCATACAATACCGTAATGCTTTATTTATAAAAATATTTAAAATCTTTTAAATATATTTATAAGACAATAAATATATGTTGAATAAGGAAGGTCAACTTTTTACAGGTACATTGCATTGGGAAGATTCAGTGGTCAGTTTGGAAATTTCAATTAATGGAATTCGACAAATTCAAACACATTGCAGCTGCTGCACCATATGCAAAGTAACAATGTATTTCATAAGCGGAACGAGAAGGTGAAATGTAACTTTAGTGATACTTCAAGGCTCGGTATCTATTAATGCACAGGGGCTTTGTTCAATCTTCCACTTGGTCCAGAGGAAAGAGTACACTGACTGACAAGCAAACACAGCCTTCACAGCTTGGTCTTCTTGGAGATTCCACATAAAAACAAGGACCATAATGACTTTGCCTCATATAATCTTCAAGGGAACTTTCTGTCATTTTCATTTTTATATGTTGACCTTCGAATGGTTATAATATGGAAATCTAATAGTCTTTCATGTTGTTTTAATATTTTTTTCTATTTAAAATGTAGATATGATATTATCTTGATAGTAACGTAAAAGTATACTGTACACATTCAAATATTGGCAGGTCATTGCTCATATTTGAGGAAAAACAGCCATTTCATAAACAGATATTTAGAAATTACAGAGGTAAGTAAAGGTCAAGCTGTCTCTGCAGAATGTCACTGTACTGAGAATGCCAGGGTTTGTGTATTTTATTACGGTATCATTTGGATTTTACAGTTCATGGGACATTAACTTTCAATTTAATTGACTGCCATTGCAATTTTCCCTGAGCCTGTGATGTTCACATAATCCTCTGGCAATGTTGTTTTTGAACTCTTGTCCAGAAAGTTACTGAAGTGTGTAAAATATGTTTTCTCATTGATTAGCAATTTGACATAGCTGATGAATCCTCCCAGTGTGTGTTAAATTGTTCCTTCAGTCGGAAGAGCCTTGCTCGCCTCGGAAACTGATATCGCTTTAAGTAGAATATATCAGGATGCTTCTCTAAACAACTCTAAACAATGTGATGCCTAACTCATTAATATTTTGTTTTTCTTTTGATGTAAAGTCCTGTGCCTGTGTCATATCATATGTTGAGGTGCTGTTTTGTAACAAGAATAGGTGTACAGAGATGTACAGAGTCTGACCGACTGAACTTAACATTAAGCATGACAAGGGGTTTGGGATATATAACCTAAATGTTTTCACTGTAGAAAATATCACGGCCCATTATGTAAACGGTGGTCCATTATTAGGAATGTATGGTGGGAAGAATTTAAAAGGAAATTTCACTCTAAAAGAAGAAGAGGAGGGCTTTAAAAAAAGGGAAAAAGAAGAGATAAAAAATAAAATAAAAAAATAAAAATACTAATAAACCAGAAGGATTCAGGATGCTATTAATTTTGTCATGATTTCATTCGATTTACCAAAATTACATTACGTTGAGAATAATTCATACACAAACTAATTTTATTGTGGAAATGAACTGAATATTTCTATGTTTATAAGCCATACTTTTATACTGACAAAAGGACAATAGCAGATATGAATAAGTTGACAAACAGTTTATAGGGGAACAATATTTATACAGGTGAAATTTAATTTGACTTGAATATATTTGATAATATCAACATTTAAACAAAACACGTATTTGGTTTTTGTATTTTCTCTTTAATTAATGACTTTACATTGCTTTTTAAAAAGAATTGTCGATAGGGCATGGCAATTTGGTGATTTCACAGCACCATGGTCCATAGGTTTGATTATAGCCATGGCCAGTCTGGAGTTCGCATGTTCTGCCTGTGTTTGCTGGGTTTCCTCCCATTGTTCAAAGGCTTGCAGGTGGATTGGCTCATGGAAAATGTCTGTGTGTCTGCGCATCCCTTTGTCTGCAGCTCCATGATAGACTCTCCTGTCCTGGGTGTACCCTGCCTCAGGCCATGTGTCTATTCACCACAATAACTTTCAATAGTTGTTGATTCACATATTCCAAACTATAAAAAGCAAGCACAAGAAAAAAAATATGAATGTCTTTTCAATGTGTCCTTTTATAAAATGGAAATAGGAACCAGAAATGCACTCAAAGGTACTTCCAAAGGGCTCTGATTAGTCCTGCTTTGCTGCATTAGTTTAGTCATTTCCAACTTTTTTGTTTACATAAGTTTACATTTGTTATTTAGCTTTAAAGCAAACACTCTAAATAAAATACAAACTGACATATATTAGAGATATGTTAATATGTTAATATTTTGGCAATACACCACTAAAGTGTTTGCAACATCCTAATGTTTTTAAAGACTTTGTAATGTATAGGAAATTGCATGGATATTATTTAAAGGATGGGAAGGGCAATCACTCTGCTTTTGCTTCCATAAACATGAAGTAAAGACCATAAGGACTAGCAGTCTCAGAAAATAAATAGTACATTTTTAAAATCTCAGAATAAGCCCAAATGCCTCCTCCCACTTTATCTTTCCAACAGGAAAGCTAATGCAATGATTTTCTTGCTTGTTTGCGTGTTTATTTGATGAACCAATGGGGAAATCATTGTAAAACCTCAATGGACTGTTGCTGGTAATGGGGAAAATGTTTTGTGATGAATTGTAATTAACTGAACCACCAATTGGGATTTTTCAAGGGTTAGCACAAACGACACATTTATTATTATGCTCTGTAATGATAAGCTTGATCAAGTACAAAAATGGCAGAGTGGAACTTTTAAACAGATATGTAACACAAGAAATAATAATTATATAGGCTGTTTACCTTTAACACAGTAGGTATACAATATTTCGTGTTTTCAACTGAACACAGTAATGCAAAACTGAAGCAAGTCATAAAAGAGATGTTACAGAAGCTTCGGGCTTGTCACCCAAAAACTGATTTAATTTTTTTTTTTTGCTTTATCAAATCCTAACACCACATTCAGCAGAAAAGAAATCATCATAGCTAAGCAATGGTGAAGCATCAATCCAATGATGCAGGATGACAGAAATTGGTCCTCTGAGAGACGACACAGAAGAGCAACCACATTTTATCCTCAAAAGCAATCAGAAAATAACTGCTCACATTGCCTGGCAACAGTAGCCTGCATGTCCAGGCACCTACTACGGTTCTCACCTGCAGTAAACCAATGTGAATTAGAAGAAATCGTCTGTGGATGAACAGTTCCAGATCCTTGTTGACCCAAGCCGTTTTGACTGCAAGCGTTGGCCTCTCATATGGGCTATTCTGTTGGTGGTTTCATTCTTTCTCCACTTCCTGTATCTAGTCTAATATTTCAATGATAGAACTGATTGTTATTATTCTTGATATATATTTAATTTTACTCACTGCACATTTCCTCTATGCCAGTCAGTTTAATTCGACAATCATTTCCTGGACAACTATTTTTTTTCTCACTTTCATTTATTATACTTATTTATTATATACAGTTTTCAGATTTTTTTTTGCATCCTGCTCCTGTTATTCACAAATTCTATGCAAAGTTTGCCAACAATCTCAGGTCAATATTTTAATGCATACAGTTTAATGCACAGGTATTCACTTGTGGCACGTTGTAGGCTTTCATTTTTAAAATGTAACCTGTAGTTATTGTGGTTTATAAATTGCTTGTAAATCTGACTACGTTATTAAATTAAGAGTGTCCAACTTAAAAACATTCTCATTAAAAAAGCCTACGAACAAGTAGATTAGGTTCCTTCATGTGCATGGTTGGTTATGCTTGCCAACCAATGAGTTTCTGCACTGGGTGACATGAGCAGATGTTTATAAATTGTATGAACAATTTTGTTTTTGTTTTCAATCTGAAAGACAGGCATCACTTAAAAATCGGTAATCTTGTGAAAACCCAAAACTTGATACAGATGAGAAGAGCAAGATTTTGTCATTGAGACCTGTATAGACAGGATAAAGTAACAAACACCATCTCCTCTGGGTCATTACCATACAGTTTTATATCTTATAAATCCTGCTCAACATCCTTAAAAATTACATTTAAAAGCAATTCCCGTAATATTTCTAAAGTTGCAGCACAACAAATAACTAAAACGTTGCACTGTTGATAAAAGAAAAAGAACCCGCAACATCAGACCAAAACCACAGCATCCTGCTTGCTCACTTGTCATCCTGACATATTTTAATAACCATTAATTACGGTAATTTCTAATCCATAACAGTCTCTTCATTAAGTCTGATTTGGCAGCCATTACAACTTAGCGCAACACTCAGCAGCCATTGATTTGCTCCAAAGTGGTGGTCAGTTTGGAGGCTAGTCGACAAAATACAAAATATACAAACATTACATTAGAAGTTTTCTTTTTTAGATAGCATAGTTTAGTGCTTGGTAAACTACGGCTCTGTTCTGAAATTCATAACACACAGAGCATAAAGAATGTAATTTCACAACACACAAAGAAAGTAGTGCTTTAAAGTTCATTTCAAACAAATTTACCACCTTTATCTGTAGTAAAATTTATTATACAAGCTACCATGTGGTAAAGTAAATACAAACTACCAATTGAGAATGCAATACATTTAATCAATTGCAAGTCCTTCCCTAGTTTTGTAAATATTTTGCTTTCATGTATAAGGATTATGTAAACTATGTAAACTATGTAAACTTATGTTTATTGTAACTATCTGCACACGCTCAGTCAAATGTGTAAATGATTGGTTGATTGGCTCCACCTGAAGCTGCTCTTAAGGCAAAAAGTGAAGCATTTGTAACTACAGCCAGAGCCGGTCCGGACCTCCCTGGGGCCCTAAGCAAAATTCTGCTAAGGGGCCCTCCTACCTGACCTGTGAGCCATGTAAACCATTTGCGAGGAAGAGGCGGGCCCTTGCGTAATTGGAGGGACCCTACGCAACTTGCGAAGTGAGCGGATAGGACCACCCGGCTCTGACTACAGCATGCTTATTTGTTTGAGGTTTGTCTAGCCCGTTTGGGTTTTAGTGGTTTTAATAAGTAAGTTTTGTAAATCCCTCCAAATTAGCAGTCACAAATATCCTTTTTGGAAGAAAGTGTTGAGCAGCATTGTCACATCAAGTTTTCGATGTTCATTCTACAAAGTCATTTTGTGTTTCTGTAGTCAGCAAGGATTTGGTGGACTACATTAAAGGTTATTTATAGAACAACAGTCAACCGGACATGCAACCAAGCAGATTGTGCTTCTTCTTCTTTCATAGTAATTCAATAGCATCCTTTATTAAGGGACCATATTCAACAACATCATACAGGGGGTTGAAAGCATACTCTCTGCTTCTTCAAATACAAGACTTTCAAATGAAAGATTGTAATGAATAAATTTGAAATAATAAAGCAGATTTAAAATAGCTCTGGCACTCCATCGTAAGAAAGCCAGGGGAACAACAGAAAACAACTGCCAAGGTCAACAATAATGTGAGTAAATTTAATGGCCCCCAGGGGCAGAGCTAAGAGGGTATTTATGGAGCCTCCTCCAAAAGATAAGGTTGCCCTTTATGCTAATTCAAACAATGCCTCCAGACCAAATTTCTCATCAATGTGGATCCATCTGAATATAGTCAAACAAATTAAACACAATAATCCTGCACTTACAATAGCACAGAAAATGATCAGGGGTAATTTCTACTGATATCAAAATGAATCCCTCCATGATGCCTTTTGAAGAGCTAAACATTTACAATGTGCATTGAGCTCCACGTAATACTTTAGAGAGATTGAGAAATGGGATTTTTTTTATTTGCTCCTGTCCTGTACTTACTCTCCAGTAAATGGCAACTAGAATCACCCTAAACGGCTACTTAAATAACTATTTACCACACCCCTTTGGATCCATTGTCGTGCATTCTTGATTGGGTATAAAACTATATTGAAATCATAATTTTATCGATTAACCCATTCTTAGTTAGTTTAGTTTAGCACAATGAATAGTGCATATTATAAACTAAAATTTATAAATTAATAAAAGTAATCATTTAAATGAATTTGGTTTCATGTATTATTTTTGATAAATATACACTTTTAATAATATGAACGTAAACTGCATAATGAAGGTGTAATTACACAATAAGTTTAAAAATGATATACTGTACTAAAGTATACCTAAGGCTGGATTAAATCAAACCCATATTGCGTGTGCAAATCTTTGATAAACATCTCTACCTAGAAATTTACTCACCCTGGGACCAGTTTGTGATTGGGTGGGCACAGAATTTGTATGTTTTGAAAACATATGATGGATGGCACAGCCACTCTCAACCAATTACAGCTTCTGTTCCTGATCGTTAAACTGGGCCAAGATGCTAGTTTTTTAAATTATCAGAAGGTAATGTAAATACTCTCAAAAATACGAAACCTGGCTTGCATATTTAAAAAATTATTGTTCCACTAAATACTAAATATTGGTAGTCTTTTTGGTTATATGTTATTTAGGGGCACGTTTCTGTGTTTAGGGGGCTTATTTGAATGAATTGTATCCATAGGGTTTTTTTTTTTTTTAATTGAATGACTTATTAACAGCTTCTCAGCTGACGATAAAATAAGAGGCTTCCAATGTCGGTTAGTGTTCAAGCAATTACAGTCCACTCTCCTGTCTCCCGCCATACGCGATAATCCTTTTTTGAAGGGCAAAAAAGGGCCTGATTTGTTCTTGCATTTTCTTTTGTTTTAATCCTGGGAAACCCTGTATGACCTCTATCTTGGTGCAACATCTTTGATTTAGTCCGGCCCCTAATTCTCTGAGATAAAATAGATGCTATAAACTGTGGCAACTTTCCAACTTTTCCTGTATGTTCCTATATTATTCATGAGACTTCTGAACTTACATTTATAGTAGACAGTTTTCCTGTTTGATATTGGGTTATTGGTGTACTGCTTGCCTTTTCTTCTTTACAGAATAATTCTGGATAAGAAAATTAATATAACCGTGCTAAAATGATGTCCGTTCCTTCGAAAACAAAGAATTGAAAATGGACGATGTGCATATTGCCTTTGTTTTTTATACATTTAAAATTTGAATGATTTAAATGAACTATTTGAATGGTATAAATTGTCCAAATGATGTGCACAGCCTCAAATGGTATTTACATTTTCTAGCTGATTGTCAGTGCATATAAGTGCTACAGCTTATTAGTGAGTAATATTTTGAATAAATGCAGATGACCCATTTACATCTGAAAATGGGAACATATTCGACGGAAATCACAAGGTATTTCGCCATCTGAGTTATCTGTGGAGCTGAATTTCAAATTAATCTTGGAGGGTTTATATCACTTTCCCAAAGGTTAACTATATTGTAGTCCATGTCAGAATTCTGGCCAAGTTGTGCAGATGGTAATAGGAAAAAAAAGTAACAGAGTTGGAGATTCGCAATTGAAACAAAAGTGGGTGGTATATGCAACATTTCTGGATTACTGATGGAAACAAATTTACACTACCCAGAAGCTCAGCTGTTTTGTATAACATGCTCAACACATAGCCTACCAAACAGCTGAATGACTCGTTAGTGTAAAATTCAAAGAATGTATACTTTCTGCGGTTGTGAAAGTTTCAAAGTCAATTTCACAATTTTCCAAATTTCACATCAAATTACAATTTCCTTTTTGTGGTTTTATATAATGCTTTGCATTCATTACATGTATCTACACACTACTTAAATACTTCACTGAACTATCAAGTACGGTTTTCAATACAAATAAAAATAGATTTTGAAACGCTTACAATTGTTGAACTACATTTCATTTTTCGGACTTTGTAGTTTAAACCATAAAAACAACAAAGATGATTGCAACAAATATGTTATTATGAAGCAGATCAATGGACTGCAGTTCGGCCTTGATGAGGCAGATGGAAGAAATTGAAATTACATTTGTGAACCAGTTAGTAGAAGATTTATCAGCTGCACCATGTGTCAGCATCGTGGTGGACGAACGCGCTGACTTGTGCTTGACATTGCCCAGCTATGTGTGTGGGTCAGGCTCCAAAAAGTGGTGTAATTTAGAGAATAAATGTACTGTGTGCTGCTACAAGACCATGATATATTGCACTGTAGTAGGCCTATATGAGCCATACATTGTGCGGTGTTGGTTTAGACAAATTTTTTTATTGGGGGTTATGGGGATTTTAGTAAGAGCATTACTCCTTTTGACGTTGTGGCTCTCTTAGTAAAAACAGTGAGGATCCCTGGTATATAGTGAGAGCTTGTATTTTAGTAATACAGGATTCTCTTTTACTAAAACCATTAAAGGTGCAGGTGAGGATAATGGATCAGATTTGCAAAACTATACCAGCAGACATGATTTTGTGACTGTTACAGGTTTACAAAGTAGACTTTACCAAACAAAAGTATACAATGAGTTACTATTATTTTAGAGTTTTTGTGCATACAAGATTTCATTAATTTAAATTTATATTATTTGTGGGCATACTCCTTTGCAGGAGCAACAAAAATAATCAATGGACAAAGGAGATTTAGTAAAATGGTGCTGTGAATAAATTGTATTGGTCTTAGGTAATAAAAAATTACCGATGTAATGTAACCCAAAGATTGATGAGCCACAAACATTAAACCCGGCCAAGTAGCTGAGGTGTGGACTTACGTTACCTGACTTGAAATCAGAGAAAATTGACTCGAGCACAATGACTCAACAAGTTTACATATGCTATCTAAAGCTGGATGTGTCAAAGCAGATAATGTACCTGTTTATGACAGTGTGCTCATCTTGCCATGCATCCCCTCTGGTCCCTCACCGCCAGGTGCATAGTGGTCCCTTCACGGATCCGAACCTTCTCCAGTTGAATGTCCTACCTTCAGATGATCTGAAGTTTACACTGCCTTCAAGAGGAAACTGAAAACTGAAGACACATAAAGAAAGATAACTACCTTGATAGCTTAGCTTGAAAGCTTTCAACCATGTCTTAATTTAGTTGGCATCTTGACTCGTTGCACTGAATGGGAAAGCATTTGCCAGCTAATCAATAGATGCAGCCAGTTAGGTGGAGGAGATCAGGTTTATGCATAAGCACCTAATTTGACGGAGGAACATTAAATTGGAAGACTTAATAGTAGAACTTGTAAAATTGCATCAAGCTATGATCTATCCATGGGTGTAACCATGAATGCAGTTCTATAAATAATTTAGCTACAGTAATTGTTTTATTTATTTATTTATCTATTTTTTAATTCAGCCCATACAAGCCATGTAGGCTTGGATAAAATGTTTTATGGAATTTAAATGAAATCAGTAGCTATATAGACAAATACAATAGTTAGCCTAATGTAATACCCTGGAGAGCCAGCTACGACCCCTGCTGCTATCGGTATGCAGTTCGCAATAGCTCACTTCACTAACTGTCCACTCTGAATTTATAAAGCCCTACTCTCCCAACAACAGCTGGACAGCTTATTAAAAAATAAGGACGGAGGGGAGAAAAAATTTCTCATGTTCCCTCCCCCACTTGTGACATATCGAGGAAAACAATTATTCTTTACATTCTTAAATAAATATTGTATTTGTTTATTCAAATGTGGGCACTGTGGTGTAATAAAAGTTTTGTTGTACAAACTAAAAGAAGATATGGTACAAAGTAGTGGCGTGCATTGCAATAGGAGGCACGGCATTTGCTTGCAGCATGACAATATGTTTGCCCCAGATTTAGCTTTAGCAACATATTTGGCCACCTACTACCAGGCCAACGTAGCTTACTCAGAAAAATCGAACAAACAATAATAAATGACCAAATTAAATTAATTATCCACTGTCCACTATTATGTATAAAGCTTCACCTTCATAACAATTACACATACATATAAGGACTATGTAATTATTTCCTGAACTTAGGCATGCTATACTGAGATGAACAACTAACTTGATACTTTGTAATCTTTTCACAATCCAAGTATTTTTGTTCCCGTAACTTCGTTTCTGCTGATGCAAATGTTGAACTGCTCTTCATCAATCTTATGTTGCTTAAATTTAATACCACTGCAAACCTTGGGGAGCCAACCACTCCCTGGCAACTCCTACACTGATGACTTTGAGGGAATACTTCTATTTTATTTTTACAGTGGTTTTGCAATTCAGTATATATTGTATGCTATTATCTATTGTAATATTTTCCAGGAGTTATACTTGACTGCCTTTCCAAGAGATGAGTGAATTAATTACAATTTCCCCCACATAGTTTTATCTTACCAATTATCTGTTGGACGGATTTTGTCTAATTTTGCGATCAGTGAAACGCTAAATAATCTAGTGTGGCGTACAGGGAATGACTATTTTTGTTCATGAATATGGACTTTTCATTTAATCACTTTTTTAAAAACTAAAAAAAGAAATCAAAACCAATTGCGTCTACTGAAATGTGTTAGGTAGAACTTTCAGTTGACGTGTGATTGTTTTTTGGCAAATTTCAATTTCTTTCCAAGTCTCATATAAAAAAAAAAACAAATAAAAAAAAAATATAAAGTTTTTTAAAATTACATCAATATGGAAATATTGTGCAAATATTTAATGTTCAGAATGCTGATTAGAAAAATTGGAATTTTAAAACTTTTTCAGAATCTTTGAGACTCCTCTTACAATTCAGGTGCTACAAGTCAGAAAGTGTAATGCATTTAAATTGATTTGATTCCATGGCATACGTACAAATAATTATTATATAACGGACTATGTAGACTACAAGTACTTGCATGATCCTCCTAATAATTAACCCAGACCTGCAAAAGTATACTGCAAAGTATTTCAAGGATTTCAGGCCTTCACTTCGTAGTTTGCTGTGATCACCTACATTGACAATGGCTAGTGACAAAAAAAAAAATAGGTCTCCTCTTTAGAGTTCTCTCTCACTGAACGCTTGAAGTATTTGAACTATCATTGCATGACAGATGATTGCGAGCATACATGATTGAATACTGTAACCCTTGGATATAAAAAAAGTTCTCTAACAACACACTTGGCTCAGTGCTCTCAATGGTGCCCCAATGCAATTTTCCAGTATGGTCACCACTTCAAACATGACACATCCTAAATGTAATATCCTGAAATATTAAAAACATCTCTGACAGTACCTACCATCTGATGAAAACTACTCTCAGTAAGTCTGTAGCAGGAGCAACCAGCTAAAAAAGCGATTTGATTCATCTTGAGGTGCAGGTGCTCATACCCTCAGAAATTTGTACTTCCACTCTGTTACTTAGGAGAATAGTAGTGTTTTCATGTCCCAGACCACTCCCATAACTTAATGGATTGATATTATCAAAACAGGTTTCTCTCACTACATGCATCTTGTCTGTCCTCGAGACATCCAAACGCTCTTGCCTGTGTTTGGCGAAGTCTCAACCTTTCAGCTTCTGTTGTCTACTTACAGAATCTTATTCTTGCTTTCTGTTCTGATCTGACCTTTAGCCACACGTGTCTGAGAGATTTTTGTTTACAAAATAGCTCATCAAATTCAGTGAACGCTTACCATGACACCTTGGGTTTTGATGAAGAAAATCATAGCAGTTATATTAATCCTATGGATGTTCAACAATTATGCCATTCCACATCTCTGAGGTGGCAATGCTTTAGAGAGAAGTTTAGAATCTTCCCCTGGGACTTAAATATATCCTAGACAGTAATACCTTTAAAATTAGATACAAACAACAATTAACTGAGCCAAATTAAGTAGCATATCCCTTTTGGAATAGTTTGTAAAGAATAAAAAATGTAATGTTCTTTTAATGCTCAGAAAAAACATTTCTGATTAAAAATCGTTCTGCCATCTACATGTGAGGGAAATCAACAACATCAAGGGTTTAATGCTTTTACCTTGTTCCTGTCTGAAGCCATTGTGAAGTGCAGAGAAAGTGATATGCGGATGAACTCTAATGCCTTTTAGAATTGTCGAATCTGATTAATGCACAGGGTGGAAAGGGAATAAATTATTCATGAATTTGGTTATAAACCCCATATATTTCTTACATATACATATAGTCGACAAAACCAGCTCCATTCCTGCTTGAGCATTATTTAAATAAGGAAGGGTTTTAAGGTTGATAAGCAGCCGAAAGGCAACAATGTGAATCTAAAAACATTGGAGCCTTACAAATAAATGTGATGATTGTTTTCTTAATATAATCTGGTTGACACATTTATTTTAAAACAGATTGAGTACTGGGCAGGTTAATAAATGTAACCTACTGACAGGAAACCCTTTAAATTGGATAGATCTCACTGATGACATTGTGCAACATGGGAAGATTATTTGCCATTGTTTTCTGGAGTTCCAGAGCTTGTATTGTTATAAGATATATAGTTTATATTCATTTTACCTGTAGTAATTCTTCTTTTTTTTTTGAAGGATGATATCTTTCAGTTTTTCATTCGTTCAAGTGTTTACTGTAATAATTCGAACTTCGTAAAAATGACATCTATTCTATGTCTTGTGGTCTATATACAAAACTAACTTATGAATCCATTTCATACAATCAATAAGATCACCCCTCTTGTGCTTTACAAGGTCTTCCCCTGTTCGGTCCAGTAAGTACTCCTATTACATTCGCGCTCTTGTCTCTAAAACCACTAAGTGGCCAGCTAAGTCCCTAATGCACCATAAGTCACGATAAATAACCAAACAATCCTGGGTTTGACTAACCAAAGCCAGAAAGAAAAAAATCTGAAACACCGAAAACACCGAAAGCAGCCACATTTCTCATGAATTCATGTTAAATCTCAAATGTCTTATGACCGCTTCAAAGTTTAAAAAAGAGGTTTGCAGTGCGGGTTATTGCTCGCAATCTTCAGACATAACAATTACACCTACCCAACGATGCCCAACATAATTAATCTCTCTCTTCCGCTACTTTGACCTCAACTTCTCCCAGTCTCCACCAATGCACGAAAGGCTGGCTGAAAGCTGGACCTAATCCTCACCAAGCACTGCTGCACCACCAGCCTCATTGTAACTCCACTCCACCACACTGTCCATTACCTCATCTTGGTTTCGCTGCCTGTCACATCCCTTCCTCCCCCCTTTCTCAATCTTCCCCTCTGTCTTAATCTACGCTCTCTATCTACTTCCCACTGACTCTGCCATACCACTTCTGCTATCTGCAATGTCCTCCTCGTTTAACCATCTCTGTCCTCTCACCCCTATGCCAGCGAGAAAGGCTTCACCGAAGCTCTGGCTCTAAAAAAACCCTGCGCATCTCTTGAGCTGCTGCTAATAACCCACACAAACTGTTCTTTACCTCCTACTTCCTCTTAAACATGCCCGCCTAAATACAACCCTCCTCTCTCTCTGCAGATAATTTTGCCAGATACTTTCAATAGAAAGTAGAGGCCATCTGACCACCCAAGTTTCACCATGCATTCACCATGCTTTCAGACTAATATATCATACAGCACTTTCAGAACCACTGGCCACTTATCCACTTGATCCGTCTCTGCCTCTCCAGACAGTTGCGTCTGGCATCATTTCAACAACCCTTACAGCCACACCAAATTCCTCCTTGTCCACCAGCTGCTTCCCAGCTTCAATTAAGCAAACCCTCATCAGGCCAACGCTCACAAAATCGAAACTTGACCCTAATGTGCAGAACAACTACAGAACAGTCTCTGCTTCCCTTCCTGTCTAAGACCCATCAACATGCTGCTGCTAACCCATTCTCTCATTTCCTCTCACATAATGATCTCCCGGACCCTCATCACTCTGGCTTCAAAGCCAAACACTCAACCCGCCCTTCTCTCATGAAGCATTAAGCTCCGTGAGAACTTATGGCAGCTCTCGGCCCTGCTGCCTTCTACACTGTCGATCACCAGCTCTTCATCTCCACACTGTTCTTACCAGGTTTGTATATTATAATTGTAAAGCAACTGCAGTAAAGTCTCCTCAAAGGGGGGATGCGCAGTATTTCAGAATACCAGTAGTAATACTTGGCATCCCTTGTATACTACTATACTGTACTATTTGGTATACTGCCCCTTGACTTAATTAATATGGTATATAAATGTTAGTGCAAATTAAATTTCCATAAAATAAAAGAAATCTCAAAAGTGGTCACTGGTGCCTGAATTAAATTCAGGACAAGGAAAAAACAATTTGTAAATCATTCTATAAATCAGAACTCCCTCCATAAATGGAATATCAATTAATAAAAATGATTTGCTAGATTAGACCAGAATAAGGTTGCCAACTATGACTGATTTATAATAAATATTGTTAGCTCAATAATGTATTAGTTAGATAATCTTACAATTGATATGATTGTTATTATCATCAAACCTTTATTTTCAGTGTAAGGGCTGCGGGAACTGATTCTCATTTAAGATGCCAACCTGGACATGAGGCAGCATAAAGACAGCGGTATAGCTCACAAAATAAATAAAAATGTCAACATACAGATGTAAAATAAATAAATAGCTAATAAACTAATAAACTGAGACTAATATCTTCATGACCGTTTCTTAAAAATAAAACAAACAAGCAAATAAATAAACTGTCACATCATATGTCTATCATGGAAAAGATGGCAATCAGGTACACCATCCATTCTTTTTTTCTCCACCTTTGCACAGAGATGCTCAGATATAATGCAAATAATTAGAAACTGGTGTTAACTTTCAGTCTTACTGGTAAAATGGTCTACGTTTTGTTAAGACTTACTATGTTTGGCACAATTCCATTAGAATATGAAGTGTGAACAGGTTTATTTTAATTCTTAATCTTGGCCCTGGGGATCCTCTGGGTCTGCTGCTGTTTGAGTTCTCAATTATGTTATAGATAGTTCAATTACACTAACAACTTAGGCTTTTTAAAATGGTTTGACTACCATTACATAGATGTAACTTACACGATTGAAAAAAAAAATTATTAAAATGATTAAATATCTGTAGTTATATATAATGTAGCCTAGTGTATCTTAAATTGTTCGGCAAAGTTAAATGCTGATAGCATGGAAGGCTCTGTCACACCTAAGTCCTCCAATGAGGATGTTACTTCCATACCATTCTTATGCTGACTTTAGAGGGGCAGTCATTGCTACCTTCCACAGTTCTTGCTGCTGGTTTGCAACAAATTGTTTTAAGTGGCTTTCTGCTTCCTTGGCAACGATCAACCACATTTCCTCTTATATTTTCTATAGTAAGTGGCTCTAGGAAGTCTGGTTCCAACTTTTCTGAGTTTTTTCCCGCTTTTGTTCTGATATTTTCTTTCTCTCGAACACAAAACTTTTTATCTCAGATTCCATTTTCACATTCACTTTTAAAATATAACTTACGACATCCTGTCTTTTTAATGCAGTTTGCTGTTTATTCTTTAACTACACATCCTCTAATATCTATTTTAAAAAGCTACAAATGGAAAAATTTTGAAGTAATCCTTTATGTTTCAAATTTCTTTAAAACATTCCACCATAATTCATCTATACATCCAATATAGATAGCAAGCAGCAATGAAGGGGGCCAAGCAGCAAAATGCAAAGTCTTTATGCCTTCTCATAGTATTTCATCATTAAGGAAAGGCACCGCTTCGTATTGCACGTTACTGCACTATAACCCCGGAACTACGTCGCTCTGGGTAATTACTAAACGTCTGCTAAATTACTAAAATGTAAATTTAAATGCAATGCCAACAATCACAATAACACACAGGTCTTATTGTTCCCTTTTTGAGGTGGTAACCACTTGCATGCACCCTTTCCTATTATCTCAGTTTGTTTGCATTCACTACAGTTTGGTGGTTGAAAAGCTGATTGTAATGGAGCACTGTGCCGTTAAAACATCAATAGCTGAATGTAACATGGAATCATGGATCACATTACACTCCCCTGCCGCCAACAACACGTGTTAAACATAGGCAAAAACGGCTTGATTATTTATTAAATATAATGACAAAAATCAGAACAAAACAATAGGGTGCCTACGCACTATAGTGCTTAGCCCCCTAAAAATTCATAGATAGTCTAAATTAATGACGCACGAAAAAAGAACTGCATAGGCGGGCCAGACTTTATTACTTCCTCTGCCACTTGATCCATTAGTCTGTTAAGGGTATTTTTCCCAAAATATTTTTTATTCAAATGTAATTTTTACATCATACTTTCCTTTCACCAAATACGAAGTGCATTACAGATATATCATTCATTTTATGTATTTAATATAATATTTTATTTCCGAAAAAAAATTTGATTCCTGTTTTCTTGTAATAAAAAAGGAAAACAGTAGAAATGGAAAAAATACACAAGCATTAGGAGTCAAATCAATTGAGAAGATCTCTGCATAATTTCTTTTGCATCAACAAACAACAACAAACTGCTTTGTAAGTCATGAAGGGTGTATGGAGAGTGACATGGATGTGACAGGGACCACTGGAAAGAAACAAACTTATTCTGGAAAATAAAATTAACAGCTGATTATGGACTTTCCTATTGATTTGAGGAAATATGATTGTCTACAAAGACCAGCTACTAAAGATCGTTTGAGATGTTTTACTGTCCAGTATGTTGGACTGCTTAGCTGTTTCAATAGCTACTCCAGTACTCACAAGCAGCCATGAGTCTGCCCGTTTTTTGAACTTTTACCTCCCCATTAGCATGCAATTGGTTCCTGGAAACACCAGATGAAATGATTTTTAATCCCAATTACTACTCAAATTATACAATTAAGTGGAGTGGTGGAACAAAAACCAGTAGACCTTGGAGCAGAGTGACTTCCCCTAAAGAAGATCTGAATATTGAAAAGGGGTTTCCGACCGTGGTAATTGATACTATGAGGGGAGCCAAAACCTTGTGGGGGTTAAGGGCTGATAATGCTGTGCTATTTATATAAATTGGCACTTCTCTCAATGAAAATGAGGCATGTAGCATTAGCATGTAAAATTCCAGTACCTAGTTGCTATCCGTTTGTGGTTTATTAAAGGAATAATTTAGAAAACTAACCTGTACTTTTCGGCTACTTGCCATGCTTGGTGTCTGCTTTGGCTGAGTGGATCTCAAGCCGTGAGAAAGGGTGGTTGTGGCTTACTCATAGTTTAAGACAGGCTCCAGTTATATCTCTAAACCTGCTGCCTGCCATTGAGCAGTCATGACATTGGCTGGCCTGCTTTGTGGGATCATTCGGTTTTTTTAAAGTAATAAGGACATCTACCTTACAAGGTCCGTGTTTTTGTACTTTTGTTGTTGACTGTGCACTTCACTCAGTGTTACGGGTTATACATTCCCTTGCTGCTGTGTAATAGAGCATATACCTGTTTTGACAGCTCATCTCTCGGTCCCCTCAGGTCACTCGTAATAAGTGATGCCTCCATGCTGTGATAGCTGCCTCATAACAGGGGGAATGTGATTCTGACTGAGTGAATTATGCAAAGCAATCTTCCTACACAAAAATATCAGTTTGTTACTAAATACTTACTTTTTTCTGCTGAAAACTAAATATTCTTTTTAATCTGCATGTATATGAGCCACAAATATAGTAATGGTTCTAATAACAATTTGTTTATGTTTCATTTTAAATAAGGGGCCTTTTTTGTAAAAATGTTAATTTGAATCACACCGGCATGATGAACGCTACACAAAATGGTTGAAGAGGACTAATGAAAGGGTCTATGGCACACTAATAAATCTGCGTCGCATTGTTCAGATCACCTGAAACTTGTCATGAGGCCATCAATCTGAAGAGCCTTTTTCACATCTTAGGAAATTGATGCATGGCTGGAACCCTGTTAAATGCTGCTTGCAGCCATATTTAAGGGTCTGTACAGCTTTGCTGTAGATTATCTTCGCTCATTGATTATTTATTTATTTATTTGTAATATTACTGCTCTTAATTTTCAGTGAAAAAAAAGCATATACCATCCATGCAACTTGGTAGCTTGAAGAATATGGTGCCAATCAGCCAGACGGTGGTGCTGTAGAGAGCAGTTAAAAGAGAGCAGTTTAACATTCTCTCTTGGCACCACAGGGTACCACGTTGTAGATGTGCATGTGATGTCAGTTTACCATTTTATAATTTGTTGTATGATATTCATAGTTTGTTAGTTTTAGTGATTAGTGATTTAGTTAATTTAGTGAATTTGATTAGACTCACTCTCACTTCAATAAGTTTGCCAACACTAAAACTCAGCTTACTCAGAACCCAGGTCCCCCAGCTCCCCTGTTTACTTATATTGCAACATACTTAACTAGTGCATTTATTAAAAATTAAAATGTTTCACCAAGCATATATATTACAGTGTCCACACTGCATGTTAATCAACTTCAGTTTGAAGGACATGATGGCATTAAAATGCATCGATAGCACCATAAATACTGGCATTACCTCAATATATTTACTCCTGCTGACCACATAATGAACAGCAATTGTAATTCATAAAAGTATTTTTTATCTTAAAGGCAGGAAATAGAACTAATGGAGTCAAACTGTGGGCGTTGCATTTGTTCGTTTTGTTAAAAGTTGTTTCCCGGAACAACAATGACTCCCCAGAACATAATTGTGCAGCCACATGTGTCAAAAAAGCTAATCTGACTTTATTTTCAACCAATAGCCACCCCCACCCCCCACCCCCCCTTCTCTGGCCCTTTACTCAAGAACGCTATCGCTTATACAACACTTTAACGCCATTTAAGCTTACTGCTGTTTGGGGAAAATTTACTTTTATCACAGAATGAGAAGCTAGTAGCCACAGAATTAAATACGTTGTAAAATAAATAAATAAAAATAATTAGGAGTAGGAGTCATCCTACTCACTGTTGCTTATTTTCTGCTGATATGTCAGGCAAAAAGGTGCTTTGTATTGTGATGTGAGTTGGTGAGCAAGCATTCTTGGCTTATGCTCTAAAAAGGGTTGTTATTATAAAGCCCTTGTTCAGAGAAGAACTCCTCAGAGCTAATAAGACCTGAGAATGGATAGTCCCATTGGCTTTGGAAGAGGCTTATAATGGTTGGCCTTTGTGTCAGTATTTAGAGCTGAAAATTATGCGAGTGGACACAACTGTTAAGAGAATTTTTCTCAGCCTCCTGCAAAGCAGCTGGGTACAGACAGTTTTCTGTGATCTTCATTATGAAGTGACACGTGGGAGCAAGCTTTCAGCTGCTGAATAGAGGTGACAGGCTTCCTGAGTTGGCAGAGGATAACATTTGTTCACACCCATTTCCCCCTCCTCCTACCCACTGCCTCTCTCTTGGCAGAATGTCACAGTCACTCAGGCGACATGTAGATAAGTAAAAACATACAGGTGCTTTAATACCTAAAAACACAATTATTCACTTAGACGATGATGTCTTATGAACATTCTTTCCAGGAGGCTGGATGCCACTGTCAATAACTTTTATTAATCTCATCTTCTGTCCTTTTTCTGCCTTGATTGTCATTTTGGACCCAGTATGAACCAGGGAGGATTTTACAAAACAAACAGACTGGAAATGAGAACCTTCCACAGCCTGAAAGTAGTCTATTTTTGCGTGTCATGCTTAATTTAACAGGCTTGAGGGCCTTTGTAGAATTCATCTGACATTTGTGAATGCCAAACCCAGGAAGGTTATTTTTCTTGGACAGGTAGAGAGAGAAGCTGGCAAGGCCTGTTAATGATGGCGTTGTGATAAGGAAGAAGGCAAGTAGGCAGAGGCGGATTACATACTATAGACTAAAGACTGTAATCAGTGGGAAGTTCAGGCATGACAAATTCATAACCTAATTAAAATGTGTAAATTATTTCAAATGCAGAAATAATCTTAGTGGGTTCAATGATATTATAAACTTGACTTTCAGAGGTTTTCAGACCAAGCAACCCCTGTACTGTAGGCCTTGCAGAGGCTCCATCAGGCAAACATTTGCAACCCTGTTGACACAAGCAGCTCCAATGTGACTATGTCCAAGGAATTTGCAGGTGTGTCACAATTACTTATGATTCATATTATGACTTATATTATGCCACGCGTATATATTATGTCTCGCGAACACGTGTAGGAGAGATTCAGGTATGCCCATCAGCATTCGCTGAGGATTACGAACGTTATTTAACTGCATTTCATCCCTCAGTAGGTGCTGAATGTCGGGAGAGAAGCCGGGCGAGAGAACGGCGAATATGAGGGAACAACTTGCGTCGGCACCGGGAGACGGGTTTCCAGCTTATTACTTTCGATCACTTCCGGTTGTTCTTTTTGTTTGCTAGTTTAGTTTGTTGTGTTTGGGGTGAACACATGACGGGGATCCCCGAAGAGCAATTAAATGTATTTGTTTTAGTCATGAATAAAACACTGGTTCAAGAGTTTGTGTTTGCCGATTATTCCGTAGCCAAGTTCGCACGGCGTGCTACAGACTTCAAACATACTAAAAAGTACTTATATTGTTTGACAGCATATTGAATATGGATCCCAGTGCAATAACAGAAAAGTGCATAAGGAGCGCACGCAGGTGAAGTTAAATCCTTTGATGTTGTAGACTTGATGAATAACTTTCAGAAATGACATTGCATTATCTTGTTACTTAGATATTTATTTACACTCCAAGGAAAAACTGAAACGGTAACTAATATATATATATATATATATATATATATATATTTGTAATAGCTAATTATTTTTTGTGTTGTTCGCCCCAATTTTTCATCTTCAAGCCACCCATCTCTTTTCCACACTGCAGGCCACATAGCCTGCACAAGAGGTTCTGCACTGAATGGAGGAGAGGCACATCTGGCTTGACGGTGCTACCAGCCTGCAGGCACCTGGGAAGCCGGCACGAGACGAGAAAAGCACTGCTTAGTACAGCGTTTCTGTGCTATCTCGGTCACAATTGGTTAATGAACTCCAGCTCATACAGCTTAGTCTGTGCTCAGGCAAGTGCCTTTTACTGACAGGGCCACTCGGAAGGAAAACCAAATTCCTAGTTTTGTATAGTTGCAATTCATTTTTATGTTACTGAAATTTCTCAGTTTTTGTTTTTATGTAGGTCGCCTTGGTGTGCTTGAATTAACATTTACAGTACTTGCTTTAAAACTGGGTAAATTCATTCCTCTAGCATTTGCTCTTTTTCAATGTCACTGTTGTATTTTTTTTCCATACTTCAAACCTTTTAGCAACTATATATATTTGACGTGTCAGGACAGCAGATAGATAATACTTTAATTTCAAACCAAACTTTTCACAGCTAAGGCTTGCTTTCCTTATCATTCGCTGGATTGGAACTCTCCAATCAAGTAAAATATGTATAAATAAGTAAAAATAAGTAAAATCCACTTACATTGTATGATCATGGCTTTGAAGGGTAATTTCACCAGAATTGTATTAGCCAACATTCATTTTTGGCCATATAATTTAATGTGGCGCTTAATGATGTGTTTCTTGAAAAGTTTACCGTTCCAAGTGAAACCTTATTTAATAATTTGTTCACTACATAATGATGTGAGCTCTTGGCACATTTTAGTCATAATTGACACCTGTGAACATGGTATTAAATTGCAAGAACAATAAAACAGAAAAATGGCAAGAAATCCCACATCAGAAAGGTTTTCAAGTTTCTTCTGTACTCTTATTTATGCATTGTTTTTAACGGCGATCAGAAAACCGTTTTTTCCCCCTGCATTTAATCATAGAAGTGGCAGTTATAAGCAATATGAGCTTATTACTGTTTGATGTAGGTATTTAGAGTCAACGAACAGTTTTTCTGTCTGTGTGTGAGTTCCATTAAGTCGAAACCAAACCTTTTTGTTTCTTTCTAAATTGCGTTTATTGATTTCCGAAAAGCAAAGAGACTGACGCCATCATTCCTCTTTGATTTTTTCTAAATGAGTCCGTCAGTCTCTGAGGCAAGACTCTTAATATATTTTATACAGGTATGCTCATTGGGCTTGCCCAGATTTATCTGAGCTGGACCAGTGCATCGGGGCTATTGCTGGAACGACAGCACTCTCGACCATTCGTATTGCATAATTGAAACCCCAAAAATAAAAGGTCACTACAATGATTTGATTCTTATTTATTTTCATTCTATGTGGGTTGTCTTTTTCATTTTATTATCCATTGGGTTTTATTTTCTTACCATGTTAATTTCATGTTCATTCTTTATTATTGTAAGTGTAGTGTAGTGTAGTGAAGTGCAGTGCAGTGTAGTGTAGTAAAGTGTTAATGTAGTGTTCTTCATCCGTTCTCTAGCTCGCTCGGTTGGTTGGTTGGTCCACAAAAGGTCGCAGAAATTGCTAATTCGTGCTTGTTTATTTGAAAAGACCATAATGCTTTGTAAAATAATGAAAGTAATTATTTAAAAATATTATTAACCATCAAAATATTATTGTAATTTAAATCTTATAATATTATTCAACTGTAGAACTGAAGAAAACGCAACAACCAATTATTTTCCACAAACGTGTCAGCACTTAGATGTGCGTAAGTGTGCTCTTGAGTGTTTGTAGATTCTGTACAACTCCTAAATAAGAAAACATTGGTGAATGTCAGAATCTTCGTAAAACTGCGTAAGTTGGGTTTAAGAACAAATTTAGTTGTAGGAACGGTTGGTGAATGAGGCCCAATGTTTTTGATAGCAGTTTGGGATTTTGAGAACATGGTTAAAATGGTAATTATTTTTTTTATTTATTATTGATGAAAGGCATGACATCTCAGCAAACTGTCCCACATGACACTTTTAATCTGATGTTATTTAGGGGATGCGCCCATGTTACTTCTTGTTGTCCATCAATAGCAACACATTTTATTCGTTTTTATTTTTAAGTTAACAGGTTCAGAGTCCTGATTAAAAGCAGATGAAACGCTAACATCACTGCAGTGAGAGAAAAAAAATGAAAAGAAGTTTTAAAGCGCTGCATGAATAGGATTAATTTGTGTGACTGCCCGATCCTATCAGTGTTGTAATCATGCATTGCTCTGCACAGATGAGCAGCTATCTGAAAGTGGAGATGCACAACACCTTTGCATAAAAATGCTAATGTGAGGTACCTTTGAAAAGCACACTTCATTATGCCCGCTTTGTATTGCTGCAGATGGCAGATTTGCTCGCAGCAATGGAATTGGCTTTTTTGGATTTTTACCTGAATCCCATACGGTCTAATCTACAAAGTGTTTTACAAACTGTTACAAGGTCCGTTATGAAAATGAGCTATGATTGTGCTAAAATGGATAGTATGAATATCAACCCCACCCCACCCCCCACACACACATGCTTTAAGGATTATGCAGCATTATAAAATGGCTGAACCTTTCTACAGTCAAAGAATAACATCCATGTGATATCCCTATCTCAAATTTCTTACAATACTCCAAATTATCTTTGTGAAACCTCATTGAAGCAATGACAGCATTTATAAACTCAACTCCATAAGGAAAGTATGTTCAAGCATTTACGAGCGGGGAGTGTTGCCATGGATATACATTTTAAGCTCTACACTGTGTTGTTATGTCAAAACAAATGCTGTTGTAATAATACACTCCAAGAGAATGAAGGATGTGGATTTGATATTTGGCGGTTATTGTACACAGCACAGCAACTTTGATAGAAATGTTTGTTTCTATCAAACAAAGCTTTTGTTGTAGGCATCCAGACCAATTTCCAGATGACAGAAAATGGATGTTTCGAATTGCTTACACGGTTTGGCTTAAGGAGGAGCGAAAGTAAGGAGTGAAAGTTCAAAATCAGTCTTTTGTTTCCTGCGTAGATTATTCTGTTAAAACCCTGTTTCTTCCTAATCGGTTTTCGCAAGAAACAATGGCTGGAAAAAGGAAATGTCCTGGTATTTATATATGACAAAATGCCTGCTCACAAAGTCAGTGATCATCACAAGCGATGTTATCTGAAATGGCGAGATTCAGAGAGAGGCCCAAGGAACTGGTATACATTTACAGCTAGACAAAGACATTGAAGCTAAAGCAAAGAGAGGGATTAGCAAAACTAAATTCTGTCTGTTACTCTGTTCCTGGGCAAAAGATGACTTGCTTTCAGAGGAACATAAAACTAAATTGGAAATAGCCATGAAGGTGATTTTCATGGAATGATTGAATTTCTTGCCAAATACAATCCAGTTCTTCAGGATCATATTTGTAAAGTGAAGCAATCTCAAGACGATGGAAAACAACTTAAAGCTCATTTTGCCAACCTCATTATAACCGAACTTGGAAAACACAGAATCTCTTTTGCAAGACCACAGGGGTCAGGGTAACAACAATGCGTTGAATATGACAGACAAGTATAATTGTGCTGAAGCCATAATTGCTGAAATTAATCCCCTCATCAAATTCTCATTGTGTGGCTCAAATGTTGCTGAATGTTGTAATAACGTGAACATTTTTTGCAAAAACTTGATTTTTATTATTATTTTTGCTTAAAGCCCTGGATGATGGGAGATATTGGAATAAATATTGGATGTTCATTGCACAGACTAGATGGCCAGCTCATGTGGAAGGTGTTAAACCACTGTTAAACATTTGCCTGTATTAAAACATGCAATTATCGAGTGCTCGGAACTAAATCTGTCTTCAGAGTGTAAAACAGATCTAAAGAGATTTCAACACTACATACAGTAATTTAGTAATTTAATTCACTGGAGGTCCAGATAACACCACCCCACAGGCAACAGACCCTCTCCATTGCCACTGCAAACCTGGACTTAAGGTAAGAAATAGTCTTTATTTTTCTCACACTCTCCCAGTCATATAAGGCACCCACCACAAAATAATTTTCACAAGTATTTTCTACTCCAATTGACTCAATTCTGGCATTCCCCGTAGCCCACCCACAGCACGGCCCCGTGGAGGACTTCCCAAAGATAACCGAGAACAGATCACAAGTGGCCAAAAGTTTCACAATTAGTGAGACAAGTAGTTTGGACAGAAGGGGGGCACCTCTAAAATGCACATGTGTGCATTTTTTTAATGACAACAATGAAATAATAATTTTTGCTGTTTTTTGAAATGTTAATGATTATTTTTAAGTATGTCTTGTGTAACTCAGCCCCTGTCTGTTTTTTTTCTTTTAATTCACCATTGTGTCACAATAAAAAACAGTTTGTACCTTCAATGAGTATGTCTGTTGCCTAAAACAAATGCTGAAAATCCCAATTGAATTCCAAATTGTGGAAACGTCCAAGAGGGGTGAATACATTTCAGTTGGTTAGCAGATGATTTTAACCAAAGCAACTTTCAGTTTACCATTTCTACATTCATCCACTTATACAGCTGGATATTTTACTAAAGCAATTCAGGTTAAATACCTTGCCCCTTACTGATGCAAGGAACTTTACATTCTTGGATATAGAAACTCTCAATGATCGGGACAATGAAAACGAGGGAGCATCCAGAAAAGTATACCCATGGCAAAAAAAGCAATGCATTTGAGCAGTTAGCATTCTCCTGGCATAAGCCAAACCAAACTTATAGTAGACTGAGTCGGCTCTAGCATGGCAGAAATTTGACCAACTAAATTAGAAAGATGATATCTTATGACGGTGCCACGTTGAAAGATGCTGAGCTTGTTGAAAGGCACAAGGCTAGCCATTCTACTGCCAATGTTTGTCTATGGAGATTCCATGGCTGCGTAGCCAAATACACAAATCAAATCAAAAATGTTGAGGCTTCTTAAGCCCCAAAAAGGGGTGATTAAGCTTGCTTTAAGCCCTGAAAAATAGGTGGAAAAGCAATTGGGCCAGGCAAGCACTGGGAAGTCTCACTTAGGAATGCATTGCAATCCGTCTAAATTATCTGGAATACATTTATCTGTAAGCTTTATGAAAGGACATGTTCCCTAAGTGTTACCAACTATTTTATAGAGTGTTTCAAGTGGTTTTCACATGCAATACATCATAAAATGTATTCTTCCAGTCTATTGCTAAAATCTTGCTAAAATCGAGCGTAGGCTACAGACTATAGCAGTGGTTCTCAAACGGTGTGCCGCGAAACACTGGTGTACCATGGGAGGTGGGCCGGTGTGCTGTGGAATTTGTCCCTGCATAAGGAATAATTGTCGACTAACCGTTAAATTCCAGAAAATTAATGCACCCCCACGATTAATGCGGACACGACGCAAAACGGGTCGGAGTCAATTATTCCACTGATACCACGGTTAACACATCTTAAGACATTTTTCAGCTTTTGTCCCTAAAACACTCTTGTGTGGAACTACTTTCTTACGCCACTTTCACTGAAGCCTTTGTTACTGATTTGAAAGCATGGGGGTGTGAGTGTGCGTGTATGTGTGAGTTGCCTTGTAGCCATTAGGTTAGTGCTCTTAATGAAACTTAATTAAACATGCTGTATTGTTGGTAAAGCATCAATTCATCATTTAAAAGCATTTAAATTGGTTATTATACAATTAACAATAAAATCTGGTTTTGTTTTGCTAAAACATGGTTTCGAGTTTATTTTTCATTTTTGATTTGTGTTTCAGAGGCAGCATAGGGTTTAATATAATTTATTTCACATTTATGAGGATGTACGCATCATTTTAATTTGAGAAAAAAATGGTGTGCCTTGGATAAAAAAGTTGGAGAACCACTGGACTACAGTGTAGAGAAACTGCATTAAAATTCCACGGAACGGGGATTTTTCCAGTCTGTTTCCTCACACCCAATCAGTGCTTTAGTAAAGAATATGAAGGGTGGCCCAGGTCAGTGAGGATGTAATTTAATACATAGAGGTGTAGCTGCAATTGTTTAAAATCAAAGGGCCACTCAATGCAGAATCTGAAGAGTTGTCAGTGTAGGAGCTGCCGGTACGAGAAATATAGAAATACAGAAATAAATAAATGTAGAAAAGCATAAATTAATAAATAAATAAATTAGAAATGACATAAATTGCCTTTTTCATTACCAAAATGTATTAATTTTTCATTTATTTATGTATTTAATTATTTATTTCTACATTTATTTATTTATTTCTACATTTATGCTCATGTCATTTTTTGTTCTCCATATAACGCATGTGTTGAGGGAGAAATTTGATTGTGGCAGACAACCTTGACCGTACAGCTAAGCTGCAGCGCTTGCTTGTTATTTATTATTGAAACCCTGGTAGATTCGCTAATAGGAAAACACTTCACTTTGGAAGAAAGGGGAAAATCTGAGAAAAAGGGATGAAAAATTAGATTTAAACCTATTTATTATCACCTGTCTCTCCTCCTTCCTTCTCTGCCATCTCATAATACAGCTTTTTGGACTTTGAGCTTTGGATGTTTTTAGGCATGGTTCTAGTGGTTGTTTCATAGTTTAACATGAGCACACTGGATTTGATTGCATGCTGGATCAACATCAATTATAAAAGAGTATTCCACAGTGCTAACAGTAAAGGGACTTCATGGAACTCATTAAGCAATCCATGACTCAAACCAGGAACCTGTGATACCAACGTATACAGCGCTTTTCACATGTTGTCATGTCACAAAGACGCTTTACATAGAGAAAGATACAGTATGTCCCAGGCCTGACCCCCCAAAAGCATGCCAGTGGCAACAGTGGCAAGGAAAAACTCCCTAGGCTTGCAGTCAACCCCTTAACTACTGCAGGACAGCTGAATGCAGTGTTCAATATTTGTATGAGGCTTTAGTAATCAGTAATAGGGACTATCAGGTTAACATTAGTTGGGTCCAGCCAGGCATCCCTGGGTGGAGAATCAAGTTAAACGATTGGTTTTCAGTGCCTGAAGTCAGTGTTTTGAATCCCTCTCCCTTGCCTACCTCTGTCTTAAACCTTATCTGCATTCATTCCAAGTTTTAGTGATGAACTGTGAAGCAAACAGACAAAGAATCAGTTGCTGTGGGTCTTTGGATTTTAATGAGCAGGGGGGACGAGAGGATACCCAGTCTCTTGGGAAGGCAAAGTCTAGTTTGTGGAATTGAAAATAACGATAAAAAGGTATTTGAAATGCAGGATGCTGACAAGCAAAGGGATCAAACAAGTGAACAATTTTTGGAAGCCGATATCTATGCTTCAGTTTCAGCCTATCCCTCTCCCAGTCGCAGACATCTATATTTAGAAACTGCTCATCTAATGCTTTGTTGCATATTCTCCTCTTACACTTGAATCATTCCTAGTCCTGCATTAAATAGGATTAATACACAAGGATGTGATTACTTTGCTCCATTATGGTGATCTTGTGGGAATGAAAAGGAATAGTTTTGCTTTTCAAGCCAAAGCACAATGGAAATAATGGGGGGGAAAAACTGCTAAATCTCTCTCATGGATTTTAAGCTAATTGTGCAACTAGTAAATAGAAGTACAATTATGTTGTAGCGTTGGGTAAAAACAGATGCAGAGACTGAGGCTGTTGCGATTTAGCACAAGCTCTTTATTTAACACTGAGTGCTGATTTTGCTATGTCAGCATGTGCTACACGTCCGTCTCAAGAACACGCGCAGGAGAGGTCCGGGCACGCCCACCAGCTGAGAATTGCGGTAATTATGAACATAATTTATCAATTTAACGTAATTTAATTTGTCACCGGCAGGACTGAATGATCCGGAGAACCCGGAAGAGTTGTTGTGCTGATCATTCCCGAGTCAAGCACATCGGCGTGGCACACAGCATTCACACCTCTCAAACGTATTCCAGTTGCCAAAACACTGCCCCTAGCTCACTCACACCCATTAGTCAATGGCATACCTTGTGTCGCTAATCCACCACTAAAATGCACGCTTCCTCGTCGCCATCTTGAATTTTCCATCCATTGAAAATGTGCAGTATTCGCTTGCATCATGAACTATGCACCTGTAGCCATTCATTTGACCATCAACCAGAAACTTAATTTTCAAATATATCTAATTTAATTATCTGTATTATCTGTATATTGCTTTATAGAAATTCAAACAAGCAATGGAAATCTTAGTTCAAGACTCTCAACAGTGCCAAATAAAAGCAATAAAGACAATCTCATGTGTCGATGAGTGGCCTACTGCACTCAAAGTTGGATGGTCCTGACTCTTCCGTATGACATCAGCGCTTCACAGAAGCGATAAAAATGATTCTGTTGTCAGATATTGGCAATAACTGAAGGATGGCCAAGGTTAAACTCAGAACATTTCAAAGCAATTTTAGAACAGGAAAAGTCATCCTAGAATTACCCTCATTTAGCCAGGAACTGAAGTTCACTGAAGGGCAAAGCCTTTTTTAGGTCAGAACGATGAGAGAGAACTACTATGGTAAGAGAAATACGCATTGTTACACCAAGTGGCAGCTAGTTATCCAGGCGTGCCTGATCCCCTGGTGCAAACCACAGGCAGAAACCAACTGGCACTACAGTCTGGCAAGACACCCTAGATGTTTCAGCCCCATCTGCCAAAATATAATGCATAATTGTATGGGAATGAATAATAAAACAGGATTTAGTTTTTTTCGGAATATTGTTAACGCCAATGGATTAAAGGTTATACTTAAAGAACCTATACCAGGACCTGTTCTGTGAGAGGTTATGCAAAATAAAATTTGGACAAATAAATGTACAATGTTCAATACAATTCGTTTATGCAGGTCGGCCCAAAATAGGTATGTTTGAATAAGTTCTCTACATCTCTTCAGGCTTGGTGAAAACAACTGGAAAACTGACTAATGACCAGTGGAAGTGGGTTCTAAAACATTATAAAATTATGTTATTATTAGAATGGAACGTTCAGAAACGTCCATCCTGTATTAAATTCCAATTAAATAAAATAATTTTAATTGAATTCCAAATTAATTCAACCATACACCCGGCAGTGGTATCTGACTATTTAACATTGTATCTATTTATCTTTAAATTAATCTCTGAGGAAAGGAATGATCATTGTCAAAATAGTTGGGTGAAAGGACTATCAGTCAAAAAGTTTATTTATTGCATGTTAAATAAATTGATGTTCCTTATATTTAGATATGCAGGATGAAGATAGACCATTTAAAGTAGAAATGGGAAAGTTTGGTTATATGAAATAGAACAAGGGACATCCTGCATTACAATCTGTGCCCAACTACCATTACTGAATAAAGGCCTTCACAGTATCTGCATCTAAAGTTTTGTGATTAATTACCCAGTCGGACTATCCATCACTAGTTATCTATCAGCACACAGCTGTTTCTCTGCACTGAACCCAATTGCCCTACAAGTCAACTGGGTCACACCTTATTGCCATAACACAGAACCAAGAACACTGGTTTATTAAAAATGGATATCCCTCAAGAATAATAAAAATCACAGTTCAGTGCATTAGTATCTGGGCATGCAATTGCACAATACTACTTATTCTATCTAAGTTAGACACTGGTTAAAGGAGATGTTAATGTAACTGACAATCGTTTAAAAAATTCAAACAAAAATTTGTAAGTTTGGGTTTTGTTTTTCAAAACCCAAACTTAATCAATATTGAGTCAGAGAACTGTGAAGGGATTAAATATATTCACTTTTTTTTTTTAATTGTTTTTTACTCACTTTATTTGATATACCTACCCAATAGTGATAGTACATATGGGATGTAAATATTGCTTAAAAATTCATTTTAGACTATCCAAAATAGACTAACCATTTAGTATTTTACAACCCTAGCTGATAGCAATTTTAGTATTTTGATACTCAATACCAACGATACCACCAGATGAGTTGCATAAAACATTACCCATTTAGCTAATAAAGTTACTGGAAAATGTATTTTATATAGCTGTAGTATTTAATGTAAACAATCAACCACACATTTAGTTAAATCAGTAACGTTAATAGTGATGTGAGTCTTAAACATACTTGGATTACATTATAGAGGTTGGTAGGTAAAAAATAAGTTCAATTTTCATTGACCGTGGTCATATTGATAATTAAATATGCTGTATGTGACGGAAATAAGCAATAATCATGTTTTCCTTCCACACATGACTTGATTTAGTCTTCAGGAACCCGAACGCCAGAGACTCATTAAACTTTCAGAACACGGTTCTGTAGCAGCTGTGCAATATTTAAATATCAGATGAACAGATGAACCGACCGTAGCAATCTGAGGCCTGTCTGGACTCGAACCCTCTCTAGGAGTGGGTTGCTAGCAAGGTCAAAAGGGCTATTAGAAAACAGTACCAGTCTATGCAAACCCCTCACTTTTTTAGGTACCACCAGAGCAACCAGAGAGCGGGGAAACTTTCAATCATGAGTAAACTTTTTTCATTGGGAAGCTGTTATAATTACCTCCCTTTGCTAACAACAACATTGGCAACCAGACACAGGACCTTCACCTTTTGGACCTGGAGTATGATATACCTGTAGAAGAGTACACTTCAGGTCGTGTGTCCAACTGTGTTTGGGAGACGGTTCCCTTTCTGCGTTTTTGTCATATTAAAGTTTTTACCCCTTTAGTACAGGATACACTACGAATGGACGGACACAGTATTCTCAATAAATGGTTTATTCCCAATTTCATGCTATTTATATCCTTCTGTGCTATATGTATTCATTATTCATCCATGATTCTATTAATATTGTAATCCGAGCATTATGGCAGTTCCTCTCTTCTCTGCCGACAGCTTGCAAATGCACCACTCCACCTCTCCAGATATTTATTTTCTGAGAGTGCTAAGCTGCTGCCAAACCCAGGGTTGAGGGAAATATGTTGGCCATTTTAAAATGGAAAACTGCCTGTTTTCCAAGTAACCCATATACCTATTGCCTATTAACCCATGTACTCTAAAACCAATGATGGCTGCACGTTAAAAAAAAAAACGAAAAAACATTTTGAGATGTATTAAAGTAATAAGTCATGACATGGTTTTATGACGCATTAGCCATGGTATCAGCTTCAGGCCATATAGCTGTCACATGATTTTATGTATTGTAGGATAAAAATGTATTTACCACATGTATGAGTTAAAAAAAATAAAAAAATAAAAAACCTTGCAATTATCTTACTTGGAGGATCAATCTGTGATTGACTGTGGACAATTTAAAAATTTTATTTCAAGTGTGAGTATGGTCCGCTCTAACTTTGCATAATGTTGCAATATATAATGTACATTTATTCCTCAAGCAATTGGTTTCTTCAAATCTTACTGAATCTTAAATTTAGCCTTACCTATCAAAAACTATCGTTGTCCTATTGAAGCCTGGGACGCCCATTAAGCCTATTAAGAACATTTATATTCAAAAAGATACAGAACAGTAATTTCATTTAAACTAAATGTTTACTTTTCCGATGTAGGAAGACAGGATGTCCCAGTGGGAGCCCGTACGTTTCAGAGGCATGTTATTTATATCAAGTTGCCACCGTTAGAACCTCTCAACATTAGAGAATAAGTTTGGAGTTGCTCCTAGAGAGAACAGGAAATTGATTGACATTGTTGACAGCTTTTCTGACTTTCACCTTTTTTCAGGTCCTTGTCCAGTGGGGTTGGGCAACTTATGAAAGTGATCTTCTAGACCCTGTAGAGGAATATGTTTAAAAGAAAAATCAAACCCCATGTTCTGGTATAAGACTGATTGCCCAGAGCTCACAGTGACATAAATTGAGCAGTTTTCACAAGCAAGAGCTAAGGCATCAGGGGATCATGCTGTCGTAGAGCAGTAATTAAATTAGATGCTAGCAAGAGCAATTAATGTAAGAGATGTCCAAGATAAACCATGACAAATGTAAAAATGTACATACATACATCTATACATTAAAATGAACTTTTAAAATCAAATTAATAAGGCATATTTGTAACTTGTGGGCTTAAATGGGACAAATCATTCCCATTAAGTCTAGTCAAGACTGGTCACATACTTAGCAAACTATGTTGTCCAACTTGATGTAATTGATGTAAATTATATCATACAATTTTACATGAGATAAATATTTCATACTCGCCTCACTTCTCCGTATAGCTGGACTGTGTATATATATATATATATATATATATATAATAAAAAATAAATAAATAAATAAATAAATGTGTTGAATTAAAAGGTACATTTAAAAAAGGTGACCTAATTTCATATGACCTCTTTTTCAGTCTACCCAGTAAATAATGCTTTCTGTCCAACAGTCTTGGATGTACATTTTTTACTGGTATTGTAGCTTACATTATCGCCTCGTTGTTGAATCAACATTTGAAGTGTTTCAGTCAAGTTTCTTTCTCCTAAAGAAAGAAAAAGCTCCTCCTCTCCAACCATTGATCTGCCCTCATCAGCAGACCAGAGCAAGGTCACATCAAATGTGAGGGGGGTTGGGATGTCAAGCCATATTCAGCCCCTCTTTAGGACCCAGTCACCTTGATTCCTCTGAGAGGGAAGAAAGGAACCCCTTCTCTGACTATTCACTTATTTTATTCCTTCTTCCTTTACTTCTGACATCAGAACAGTCTTCCCATAGGCCCCAGGAAGCCATGCCAAGCCCTGCAGTCTCTCACAAGAGAACTTAAACCAGCAGGAGTTTGTCGGCGATGGGGCTATGAAGAAGGACCAGCCAGTGACTCGTTATCAGACTTCCCTCCAACAGCAGACATCCAGGCAACCACAGAGGATAAAGGATGCAGCCGCTGCAAATGACCAGCTGGAGATTCAAGACTTGTCTTCAACAACTATCCAGATAGACTGATTATAATAACTATAAATGTTGTGGTACAACAGTGGGCAGGGAACCCATGTCCCATCCCTTTAAGACAGTCCAGCCTGACTTTCTGGGCCTGGCTGCTGATTGCCTACAGTCCTCAGCTAAGTAATTTGTTCAGCTGGAGGTAATCAGCACAGAATTAAAGGCTGCTGGGTACTTTAGTCAGACCCTGTAACTGAGGGGGAAGTTTGGAGGGTGATTGAAGCTGCTTTGAGCCAAACTAGGTTACAATTGCGTAATAATAGTTAATGATGATGACCTCAGTCTGTTAATGGGTAAAAACATTGTTATGGGGGACCTGCTAAAAAAAAGTAAAGTAAATGCAATTAAAAGATGCTTTCATCCCCAGAGTAATAAAATAAGCAGTGAATGCTTTGAGTATCTCCTCTGGAGCTAATATTTTATTTAGTCTAAATCACTGGATCAATAAATTTGATGGAATTCTGCACGTGATCATATATCATAGATCATATATTTCA
>JAOYSI010028083.1:0-32068 GCA_025775065.1 Hiodon alosoides
CTCCTCCTCCTCCCCCCAAACTCCCTGCCTCTCTTTTTGTCTCAACCCAAACGCACCCCATGGGTCTTCTTGGCCTCTGCAGACGCCCTTGCTCTTTGCCACCCATTAACAGTCTTGATTGAAGGAGATACCGAGCAGCTTAAACAAAAGAAAGCGCCTGCCACTATCATACAGGAATATGTTTCAGTTCCTGACATTGCTGGGGCTAGATTCAGACTGAAGGGCTTGATCCCAACGCCCTGTTTACATTCCTGCTCTGTGGCTGCAGAGTGTTTCCGGTAAAAGAGGTGTTATTTTGGCCCCCTGCTCCTCTAGTAGTCCAGTAATACCAGTCATATTGCTTTGGACTTTACCATTATCCATGTGATGGCTCTGACATGTTGATCATATATGGCAGAAAGAAAATTGATTTCCCTCAATGGAAACACATCCAATTTTCTCAGGGCCATAATTTTTTGTCCACAACAAAATAAAAGGGTAATTTTGTCCAGGATAGCAGGGGAGAATCACACTCTGAGAAAATAACTTTCTAAAAGGGCAGTTTTGGCGATGATAACGGTTTCTTTCAGACAAAAAAGGTGCCTCTGATGGACAGGGTAGTCTTATACTGCGAAGCTGCTGTCAAGTAAGACAGGTTCCGCTTTGTGGGATAAAAAGTGTGCAATTTAGGTAGTTTACTGAGCATTGTCAAAATACAACAGCAATCTTTTAAGGTTTTAAGGGGTTTAATGTCACTCAACAACAGCTATCTCCCATCTACACTCTGGAGGAGTGAACTCCCCCTGTGATTCTGAGGTCTCAAAGCCAGATAGATCTGTATTTCACGCTAAACGTGCAATGCTGTTATGCTAAAAAATAAATTAATAAAACATGGTTCAGAATTGTAAAATTTATATTGTTAATAAGGAAATAGCAAATTTTTATTGGTGATGATAATGACGATTAAAAAATAGTCATTAACATACATAATCTTCAAACTGTAGGTTTCAGGGAATTTAAAATGTTTTCGAAACGTCAAAAAAAAAATTAAGTCATCATACGTTCTGGTTCCGTTTTGATCAGTCCATTCGGATTTGAAACACAGAGAGCATCATGTTAGACGACGATGCTGGATCAACCTCTTTGGAAGCAGAAAGGAAAGGGATTTCTTTTTTTTCTTAGTCTCTGTCTAGTTCAACCTTTCTCTTGTTTGTGAGATTGCTGCTTTGAAAGATGGACATGTGCTAACCAGGGGGAGAAAATCTTAGCAGAGAGCAAAAAATCAGATCCTGGCCCTGGGTGTGGAAGGGTGGGATGAGGGGGTGGCTTGGGTGGGTGGGGAGGTCATGACCCTGACTATTGATCTGGTCTCTATAATTTCCATGGCTTGCTGGGGCCCTTCTCCCAACCTGCTGGAGTGTATTAGGGTAGAAATCCATAACACAGCCATGTTCACCCAAGCACAGGAAGAAACTAAATTAAATGTTAAAAAACAATCTGGGTTTGGAGTTGGAGACGATTCATCATGATTCTTAGGTGTCAAGCAGGTGGGATGACCAGGGAGGTCTCGGCCAATAGTCCTGAGGGCAGGATATGGATGGACCCATTCTGCTTCATTTGTCAGGCACTGGGCTGTTCTCGTTTTTAAATACTGACACAAAATTCAGCCAAGGTCAGCTAGTTCCAAAATTACTATGAAGCAATTATCTGAGATCAGAAAGAAAGTGTAGGAAAAGGAATGACTTGAAACATGGCTAACGCTGTTACACGTCATCCAAAAATGTTTTTCTTCATAACCAGAGTTTTGGATTAAAATACGTGCCCTATTCGTTTGCTCTTTATTTTTACTCCATCAAATACTACGTTAATTTTTTCATGCGTTACCAAAATGAGCAGGTTGCCCGCTCATTGAAAAAATATTAAATAAAAAGTTTTTTTTTTTAACTGATTAAAATAATTCTCACACTAAGTGGGTGTCTAGGTGACAGGTGCAACAGTACACATACAGCAGAGTTAGCTAAACTATGTTCACTACGCTGTCTGCAGAACGAAGGTCAGAACACAATGTTCACTATGCTGTCTGCAGAACGAAGGCCAGAACACAGTGTTCACTATGCTGTGTGCAGAACGAAGGCCAGAACACAATGTTCACTATGCTGTGTGCAGAACGAAGGCCAGAACACAATGTTCACTATGCTGTGTGCAGAACGAAGGCCAGAACACAATGTTCACTATGCTGTCTGCAGAACGAAGGCCAGAACACAATGTTCACTATGCTGTGTGCAGAACGAAGGTCAGAACACAATGTTCACTATGCTGTCTGCAGAACGAAGGCCAGAACACAGTGTTCACAAAACTGTCTGCAGAAGGAAGGCCTAAACACAACGTTCACTACGCTGTGTGCAGAACGAAGGCCAGAACACAATGTTCACTATGCTGTCTGCAGAACGAAGGCCAGAACACAATGTTCACTATGCTGTGTGCAGAACGAAGGCCAGAACACAATGTTCACTATGCTGTGTGCAGAACATAGGCCAGAACAGTGTTCACAAAACTGTCTGCAGAAGGAAGGCCTAAAACAGTGTTCACAAAACTGTCTGCAGAACGAAGGCCAGAACACAATGTTCACAACACTGTGTGCAGAACGAAGGCCTGAACACAATGTTCATAACGCTGTGTGCAGAATGAAGGCCAGAACACAATGTTCACTACATTGTGTGCAGAATGAAGGCCATAACACAATGTTCACTATCCTGTCTATGGAATAATGGCCAGAACACAATGTTCACTTCACTGGGTGCAGAATGAAGGCCTGAACACAACGTTCACAACACTGTGTGCAGAATGAAGGCCAGAACACAATGTTCACAACACTGTCTGCAGAATGAAAGCCAGAACACAATGTTCACTACACTGGGTGCAGAATGAAGGCCAGAACACAATGTTCACTACACTGGTTGCAGAATGAAGGCCTGAACAGAACGTTCACTTCATTGTGTGCAGAATGAAGGCCTGAACACAACGTTCACTACACTGTTTGCAAAAAGAAGGCCTGAACACAACGTTCACTAAGCTGTTTGCAGAACGAAGGCCAGAACACAATGTTCACAACGCTGTGTGCAGAAGGAAGGCCTAAACACAACGTTCACTGCGCTGTGTGCTGAACGAAGGCCTTAACACAATGTTCACTATCCTGTCTATTGAATAATGGGCAGAACACAATGTTCACTTCACTGTGTGCAGAACGAAGGCCTGAACACAATGTTCACTACACTGGGTGCAGAATGAAGGCCTGAACAGAACGTTCACATCACTGTGTGCAGAATGAAGGCCTGAACAGAACGTTCACTTCACTGTTTGCAGAATGAAGGCCAGAACACAATATTAATTGTGCTGGTTTTACCCTTTGAAGGATCACTTTCCATAATCACGTTGTCACAGTTGAAGTGACATGCAAGTGAGGTGGAAGTGTTGAACAGGAAATTATTTATTTCCCACTCTAGCATTTCCTTGTTTCCAGGGCCACCGTTGGGTCAAATCGGACAACTTGACATTAAAGCTCTTAATTGCTATAATCATAAACAAATACAAAGTTTCTGACCGTTTTTGCCCTTGGATCATGATGAGGCCAATCTCTCATCTAGACCGTGCTGATGGAGTCCCTGACAGGGTGGCTGCGATTGTTACCAAGAATGCCTTCTTAATGTCACTGCACACAGATAACAGCCAGCTGAAATGAGTTAACTAAGGCAACAGACAAACACAGAGTGGTAGCCAATGGCGAGGGTTTATTACAGAGTACTACGATGCAGATTATGCTTCACTCAAAGTGTGTATGCCTGTCTGAACGCTGTATGGGCTTTTGTTCCTAAACACGGACTTGAGAGATCCACTGATTCAAGGTTTTTCCTGTGTCACTCTGCTCACATTTAAGTTAAAAGTTTTGATGATTGCCAGAGTATACGGACCTCCCCCACTCAACATTGTACTGTGTTCGGCTCTTTTTGAGATTGGTCTCATTTTCCATCATTCTTGAGTAGCAGTTATTGAGTGATTCGAGACTGGGGGAAAGGGCCTTTGTAAGGGGAAATGATTTTTGTGCGTGTGTGCGTGTGTGCGCGCGTGTGTGTGTGTGTGTGCGAGGAGCACACTAGAAATCATCTCCAGCAATTTTGGTAATGGCTTTGAAACAGCTGCTCATATTGTCCCGTAATGATGACAAATAAGGCCTTGAAAAGACATTACTATCTAAGAGGCAGAAGAATGGAACAGACTTGCATAAATTGCTGGTGGAGAATTTTCTCCGTTGATTGTGGGTAATTTTGTTTTATTGGGCTTGTTAGCCAGTCCTAACTCTTTGCCATTATGTCACTCTGCAGAGAGGTTTTAAACTCCTGGGTCGTTTCTCCGCCGCAAGATGACAATTCGCTCCAGCGACACCAACCCTAGGCTTGGCTTGAGATTTTAAATATCTAGGCTGGCTCGTGCTGCTCTGGACGAGGGTTTAACAACATAAATTATTAGCCACCACCCTACCCTGACTGTTCTTATTTGATTTGTATGTCGATGTGATGTCTGAAGCAAGATGTTTGAGGACTATTACTGTACGAGCTGACATTTCCATAACCATGGCATTTCTCTCTCGTATGCAGGGTCAATATCTGTTAAACGCATTTCCTTTAAGGTTAATTGGCATAACTCAAATTAGACCAGTAAGCAGGGCAGGATATAATGATCCCAATGAAGCATCAAAGGATTTCATCAGCAGTCTACATTTACAGTAGCTCAATGTACTATCATACAGTGTCCTACGGGTAACATATACATGTCCCCTGAATCTGAACTGGTATTTTCTGAAACAAAGTACTTTATTGAAAATATGCAGTTTGGATCAGATGCATAAATGTCATATTTATTAGCCTATTTATTTCAGACAGACCTGACTTTTAGGCTTTAGATTTACTTTTTAAATATCTTTAAAGACCTGTTTTGTCAGTCAAACATAAGGACGGATGAACGTGACCCCCTGAATTATACAAAGTTACACAACGGGCCCAAAAACATGTGTTCCCTTGACTCAGTGAAAAATTTTGCTGGTTTGGGGATGTTAGTCAGCAGCCAGTGGGGTTAGGGTTTCACTTTTTCTCACACGTCTTTACTGCTGTCGTGTAAAAACTTTAAAAACCCCTGAAACATGATATGCTCCTCCTTTATGGAAATGTCTTGTTTCTAAATCATTGAGAGTAGGTCTAGTCAATGAAACTTTTTAGTCTTCTTTTGTATAAAATCCAATTAGCTGGCTTTAAAATATCTTCTGTCTCATACGGCCAAGTCTTTTAAAATAAGCCATATGCAGGCTTAAGTGCGAAAGGAGGTACTGTTGTACAGCAAAATGATAAACTGCAGAGTTGTTTAGTTTTTTCTAAAAGTTTTTTTTTTGTAGCTCCATCAGCCGAAAATCTATATTTCTTTTTTAGCCCATTATTAATACATCCCTTCTTGGAATGCAGAACTTCCCTGAGCTCAACTTTCTGGAAAGGTACTGTATTTTTGATAAGTGGCGAAAAATTTCCAGTAAATCGGTGAGGGCTTTTCCTGTGTTTAAATCCCCCTGGATGCTTCTTTTCAATTAGACCCTTAATGGCTAGGAATGAGAAGGAGCAGGGCCAGCACAAGAAGGCCCAAGGGTCTTTTTACTTTGAGGGGAAAGAGGGGAAAAGACGCAGCTTCCTAATTTAAAAGTGTGCTGGATGCCTGACCTTACAACTGGTGTTAATGGCTTTGCCTTTCCTAATTCCACCTAACCCCCCCCCAGTAACCCCTTCACACATCCAGTGTCCCGCTAGCTTCCTGGGAGTTGTGCTTATTGACTGTAGAAGTCACGTTCGTGGCCACACATCTTAATGCCATTCACAATATGTATTTCATTTTTTTGTCGCCTGCTAATTACTTTGCAATGTCAATATATTACAAAGGTCACCGTGGACAGAGAATGTATCTGGAATATTTTTTTTTTTTTTAAGTGGGACTGGGACTATTTCGGGATCACTTAACTATTTATTTTCAAGTGACTTTGAAATTTCAAATGAACCTTACCCTTGAAATTACTAATTTTATTTTTCCGTTCATTTAATGCAGTGCAATGACATCAGGGCAATGACTGGTGTACTTAACACATCACTTTTAAATGAAAGCTATTGAATTATTTCAGGCTACACAGACAGACCCAACAGTAGCGAGATATCACATTCTCGGTGTGGCAGCTTTCCTGGAAAAAAAAAATAAAAGGGGAAAAAAAAAAAACTTTGTAAATAAGAGCAATCTCTTGAGGGTGCTTATTCGTGTGATACAAAGATTGATAGTAATGATGTCATGGGATTGCATGTGAAGTGCAAAATGATACACAATGAGAGTGAATGAGATATCACGTTTATCTTGAGTAATGTAAAACTTGATAAAATAAGAGTGCTAAAGCCTTAACTGGGTTTATTGTCTGGCCTTAAAACTGAATAAGGTGATATCTTTTTCTTTGAGATTTATATAGCTGTTACTCTTGATGCGTGGGAGAAGGGTCATTTCTGTGTGCTTCTTGAAAAGACCCAAGATCCTGTTTCACTCTAATGGCCCATACTCAGTTCTTGTCGTACTTAGAGCAGGGTAAGTGTGGGGAAATATTCCATTTTCCGCAGTTCGGCTGGATTCTCGCAACGGTGTAGCCATAGGAACGGCTGAATTTCAGAGACCAGTCACCTGATAACACCATTTTATTTACAGTCCTCAAGTCATTTCTGTCTCAGATGCAATCTGATAAAGGATAAAAAAAGGGAGTCGAAATTGAAAGGAGAGATATGCGGAGCATAGCCTGTCACACTGAATAGCAGATGTAAAAGAGAAACACACCCACTGGCCACATGAAGAACGACTGGTGGCCATCTGACCAAGGAGTTACCGCTCGACAAATTACTCTGGAGCAAAACGGACTGTTTTCTGCCTTTATAGACGCGTGACAAACCACGGTGCAGGGATTATTGATCCCTGTCTTCCTGATAGTGTGGGCTTCAGTCGGGTTTGGAAATTAATTGCGACAAATAGACGCACGCGTGTAGAAACGGGTCAGATATTTTTTAAATTCTTGATCTCTTGGAGGACGCAATCTTTGCACATTTTATATGTTTATTAATTTATATTGTAAAAAAACACAATGTTGGGTTCCGAGGGTAGAAAGAAGATCTTGTGAAACACTGAAAAGTAAGTGCTGTCTATGAAAACATTTTTTTTTTTTTTTAAATACTTCTCTTTTGGAAGTTCTTGATTAAAATATAAATGTTATAATGAAACAGCCTGACGATATATATATATAAATATATACTATTTTTTGAGTCCTGTTCATTCTTTGTTCCCAAATACAAAAGCCAGGGGTGGTTAAATGGAAATGACAGCCAAAATGATGATATTACCAGGGTAATTTCAGCGATGAAAGGTTAAAGACAGATTTGCCAAGTGGTGCTCCTAAACAGCGAGAATCTGTGCTGCTAGGATGTCCCCCCAATCTCGGGATTATAACCACTGGAACTCGCCATTAAGGTTGACAACGGCGCGTTGAATGCCGTCCTAACCTCGGGAGAGCTCCTGCATGCTGATATATTGACCCTCTCCCCAGCATCTTAAAGAGACAAGCCATCTGTGGAACTGAGGCAGGCTGGCAGCCAAGACCAGGGCCAGCTTCACATCAGGTCAGGGAGGGATTAAAACAGAGATACTCCTTCAGGGTTAAAGCTGAGTATAGCCCCGGCTCTGGATTAGTTGCCTTTATTCATGAGTGCCTTGTGTGGGCCCAGCTGAGGCCTGGGTCCCCCTCTGCTGTTTGACTCACCCACACACCTATTATTTTTCTCCATCTGAGTGTGATACACCAGCTGGCAACAGGAAGGTCAGGCAAGCATCAGTCCTAACCCTCATTAGCACGTGACGGCTGTTGGGCAACACCGTAATTAGACTTGGACTTTGTTTGTCCAAGGTCGTTGCCAAACCCTACAATTGGCCTATTCAAGCCAGGTGAAGGGTCATTGTTAATTGCGCTGGATGTGTATTTTGGGGTAAAAGATGAAAATAAAAAAGCAGAATGGTGATATTGGGTCTTGTAATTAGCAACACTTTCAGCGATCACACATCACTGCTACCAGTAAATGCTGTGAAATAATAAGCTAGGTACAACGGGGAACTCATCTTTAAAAACATTTAGATTTTATTTGGAGGTTTCTTCTTTTCATTTTTAATCTGATCCAAAAAACTTTATTGAAAATACGCTGAGTAACACCAATATGTGAATTTAGCGTCTTTGAGAAATGGGTTTAATCTTATTGTCACAACCTTTTGCAGAAAATGTTCTGACATACTTCAAAATGAAAAAATAAAATAAAAAATGTCTTTTGAATTTTAAAGGATGCATCACAAGTTAGAGATGGTAGCGACATTACGCGATACTTTCTGAAGCCGTATCACAAGTTAGAGATGGTAGCAGATTAAGCGATACTTCCTGAAGCCGTATCACAAGTTAGAGATGGTAGCGGCATTACGCCATACTTCCTGAAGCCGTATCACAATTGTTATCCATCAGTTCATTTTATTATTTTTTTTAGACCATAGCGAGGCTTACAATCGATTGGAAATATTTTATTGTTATGTATAGTATGGATAAGTGTGGAATCTATTGTATTAAGTTACTCAGCTGCCTAAAGTGAATTTTCACATGAATGTGTGCATGTGCGCGCTTTTTATCACTTACAGTATAAACACGTACAAAATCTAATTATGCCATAAAAGTATCAATAAAGCTTAACTAGATCCTATTTTCCCTTCTGCAGGGTGGGGTTGACTGTGAAGGGCCTTGCTACTGCTGCAATATGATATGGAGGGCAGAATGGTTACGTCGATTGAGCTATGTCTGCAAATCTGGGCAAGGTACCTAACCGAAAATATTTTCAATAAATATCCTGCTGCATAAATAAATACATTTAAAAATTAAACACTACCAAAGAGGCTGCAAAGAACGAAATGATAGTTATAATAACATTTGAAATACATTGCACAGTGGGTACACAAACACTTCATCCAAGGTTGTGAGGAGCCATTTAATGTTGGGTTATGTTTTATGCGGGTACAGGATGCATGCGTGGTTATCAGTATAATGGGGTCTGTAGGTGTATGAAAGGCGTGGGTGACACGCTTTACAAGCAGCGCACTCCACTACGCTCAGCTGGCTCCTGATTCACTGAATACGCCTTGTGTGTAGCTTTGATCCGAAGAGTTATGGTGCAATGAGTCAACACGGCACAGTTGGCTGGTTGACCTTGGTTTTGAAGCTTTAACTGTGGGTCAAACACTGCTCTTTTTGCCAATTCCACACCATTTCTATATTACGATATTATTACTTTTTTTTCCCCCAACAAAATGTTTTTTGCTGAATTGTTGAATGGTGTAACTAGTCAATTAACCTTTTTTGTTGAGAATATTCGGTGCATCTCAATCTGGGTATTAACTTAATATTGCCAAATAGTTTATGCTTGTAGCTAAGATTCCATTGAGCTTGATTACAATAGGATTTTGATTAGATTGGATACCACACGATCATAATAACAAATCCTTAAGAATACAGATCAGGTCTCTGACCTTTATGAAGAACAAAAGCTGTCAAAGGAACAGCATTGCTATTTAACCTCAGGGAAAAAATTTAATCTGGATGATGTGTGAGAACAGGTCTAATACAGACTTTTTTTCTGTTCCCCAGTGTCTGATGGAGTTCAAAAATAATTTCTTTAAAATGTAACCCCTTTGAGTCTGCCCGTCAGAACTGCACACCTTTAGCAGTTTCTCTCCACGAAAAGCTAAAATCCCATTGATACATTTTCATTTCACCTCCAATACCATGTGCATATGTCATAAACTGGGAAGGGAATTTGGGGCATACATTTAATGGCGTTTGCGTGTTATTTTATTTGATTAATTTGTTTGCATTTGCAGGTTCTTTGTTCTTCCCAAAATCTGGTAATTAGCCCAAGTGATTAATTGACAAGAGGCAGCTGTCAGCAATCAGTTTTGTGTTTTGTTTGTTTGTTTGTTTGTTTGTTTGTTTGTTTGTTTGGTGTTTTATGTCTGATACGGAGTGACACAAGCAGACAACGGTTGACTGAGGATAGCGCCTCCCAGATTCCATCACGGCGAACTCACCAAGGCTGGTCTCCCTGTCAGGGGAGGACAAAGGACCGCAGACACACTAACGACGCAGTTGCACTGCGTGGCGAAGGCCGTACGTCGCCCTGTAAAAGGGAGGTGACCGGGCCGTGTCCCTGTGTGTTTGGGCTGCGCACTTTCCGGCTGTGGACTGAGTGCCCCGGTGCCTTTCTGGCTGAGACCTATAGCAGCCACCAGCAGCCAAAGCACCTGGAGGGGAGCAGAGGGATGTCGGGCCAGGGTCATCCAAAGAACCTTTTTTGGGAGCCAAACTGCAGTGCCTCACATTTTAATCACGCTTGCTTTGTGAATGTTGCGGCAGATCTTGCACGAGCCCTGACTCCGCAGGTGCCCTGGTCTCCTCATAGCTGCCCACAAAGGGCCAAGTAGCCAGCTACAGCTCCTGCATTAGGGACATAGCACACATTAGGGTGCTGTAGCGCCATTGTCTGTCCTGATATTAATTATTACGTCCACAGTTCTCATGCCTGTTACCCTGCATACACCCCTGGCATATGCCTGTGAAAAGGTTTTTCTTTTATGGGTTTTGTTGAGCAATTTAGATATTTTTTTCCAGGAAATCATTATAACCTTTTTTTTGTTTTAACAACTCAGAAATATTCTTCAAGTTTGTAAAAAAAAAAATAAATAAAAAAAAAAAAAAGTTGAAAAAAACTGCTTTAGTTTGTTTAATCAGAACTCAATTGCGTAAAGTTCAGATTAGATTTTTACTGACTAGTAAAAAGATTTCCTCATGGCAAACATTAATCTTTATGTCAAAAGAAAACTATGAACAATTCGAGTTTCTGAAATAAGAGTACCAGCCAGAAATCCTAATTAGCGAGTTCCTCATCATTTTTGGTCTTTTTGCTCAAGCAGAAATGAAATAACCTGAACTAGCGCTGAACGATTATTGATGTGGCCCTGACTCAGGCTTGTACGGCGTCCTGAGGGAAGTTGGTATTTAATAACAAGCGCAGTAGATGGACCAGAACAATGTGTTCTGCAACCAGCGCCCAGCTAAACCAGCCATTTGGTGAACTGGGGGTGGGGTGGGTCCCTTTTGTTCAACTTCTGGAGGTCTCGCAACCACGTGCCTGTCGTGAGGCCAGGGGGGTTCACAGGAGCATGGCTGATGGGCCTGCCGAGGGAATTAGTCACAAGCTTTGATTTTTCTTCCCTTTTGACCCAAATGTGCATCAATGGAAAAGTAAGAGCTTCCTTGTTGAGGCGCCAGTTCAGAAGTGCAACATGGCTGCGCTTCTTAACCTTGGTCCCGGAGTCAAGGTACTAACGTCTCTGTTTGTGGTTGCAGGTGAATTTGTTCTCATTAAAAAGGGGCGTAAAATGGTTCAGTTGGTGCCTGTTAAACAAACTGGCCACACTGACTAGTTTATTAGTTTATTATTGTAAACTCTTGAGTGAAAAGACGGTCGATCCTATTTTAAAACCTGAGGAAAGCAACTAAAAACCATGAACAGAGGCTTTTTATGAAAGTCAATTCAATACCAAAACTTTTTGATAACATTTTGCTGGGACGGGGATGCTAGTGGAGCCCCTGGATTGGGATTCTGAGATATCAACCAGCATTAAAAGCCTCATACTAAACTCAAACTAAATATCTCATGTTGAGTTTGTAGATTGCAACAGATCAGCGAAGTGGAAATTTTATGTTATGAGACTGAAGCCGGGTTTGTTCTGCAGAAACAAAAGAATCCTTAAATGTGTTAAGCCCCTCCTCCTAAGAGGTGTGGCTTTTACTGGCAGTTAACCCGTTTTCAGGTAACTTCTGATAACTTCTACCAGGGGGATATCTAACCAGGGGGACTGACTGCACAGGCACACTGAGGATTGTCCTACCACCTCATGGCCTTCAGTGTCTCCGCGATTCTCTCAGCTACAAAAGGCTTAATTAGGTGATCCAAAATCGGATTCAGAATTCAAAATGTTTCCGGTGTTTCTTTTTATTGTGCACCGTTACCGCAATAACTTTTTAGCATTTCCTGTTTTTCTTAAAAAATCTTAAAATAGGCATTGGCTAATAGTTAGTTGAGATGTTTTTGCATAAATTTGATGCCGCATTTCAATGATTATAATCAGACACCACTGATTATGGACATTGGATGATCAGGGGAAAGCAATGTGCAGCTAGTAGAGTGATCATAGTTAATTACTGAGACTGAAATGCTCCAATGACATCAATGTGGCGACAGAACACACACTACGTGTTCCTCAGCTGGACCTCACTGGGCGCTCTCTCTCCTCAGCCAATTGATTTTCCTCTCTGCAGCCAAGCCTGAAGTAATGTGTGAGGCTGTGATGACAGGACGGAGGGGACGAGAGAAAGCATGTTCGCATGTCCTGGTTTGTAGAGTGCCGGAGTAGCCAACGCTTTGTCTCGCTGCGCTTTAAGAGCGTGCGCCGAGCACGTGTGCCGGAACATACCGGACCCTTGTGCGATTTTGAGTACGGGTGCGTCTGCCGGAGCTTCCCCTGGAGATGTGTCGCTTATTTGTCCAGTACAAACTGCTAATTGGCTGCTAAGAATGTACACATGTAACGTGTTTTCTGTTGTTGGTACTTGTGTGAGATGTTCGCAGCGTAAAAAAAAGTGACCTCCGTTTTTTTTTTATGTTTGTGCCAATGCCTCTCAGCTCCTCACCTTGAACCCCATCACCACTCCACTGGGCTTGTCTGATCCACCGATAACGCGCCATTTAACATCCAGACAGTACCGTGAAAAAGTATTGCCTGCCTGATTTTCATTCACTGTCACTGAATGTTCTCAGATCTTCAACCGAAACCTAATATTAGATGAAAGGGATCCTGAGTGAGCCAATAACACAAAATATTCTTGCTTATTTAATTTAGTTATTTAATAAATTCATTCCACCCCCTCAGTGCCCCTGTGTAAAAAAGTAGTTGCCCCCTTTATAATTTGTAACTCGTTAGGACACCTATAGCAGCAATAACTACAAGCAAACACTATTGATCAGTCTCTCAAAGTGTCGTGGAGGAAGGTTGCCGACTCCTCAATGCAGAACTGCTTCAAATCAGTGACATCTGTGGGTTTTTCCGATCATTAACATCTCAGGTTCTGCTCAAAATCGAATGGGGAATTTAAGCAAAGTCATTCCAAAACTCAGAATTTCTGGACCTTCCAACATTCTTACATTGGAAAAAGGGAAAGGGAATTTTGGAATGACTTGCCCGTATAACCTGGGTGGTGATAACTTCACCCTGATGTTGAAGGCCAATGTTAATCAGATTTCTATTGGGTGGGGCTGGGCCAAATCAGGCCTGATTGTTTAGTACTCAAGCAGCTGACACCAATTTTCCCTTTAACTGGGTTGAGGTAACTCAGTGGCAATGACTTTGTCACACCTGATGATTGCATTTCTGATGACCATGCTCAACAAAACAAATGAAAGAAGCCCAGACATGTGTTGTCATTTTCCCTTCTCAGACTCCCTATGTATACAACGATGTGCAAAAAAGATCTGCCCAATTTCAAAGTGGAGGAGAGACAACACTGTCTGTCAATACAGATCTGATTAAAAAAAAATATATATATATATATTACTTTAAATAAATGGAAAATGAACTATACAAAAACTAAACTATACAGTAGATATAGTATATAAGAATATAGAGTTCTTTTACCACGTAAAAGTCTCTTTGTCCCGTAAAACTTTTATTATTATTATTTCGGTCAAATAAAAATATTATTTTAATGTTTTTATGTATTTATTTTAATGTATTTATTCCATGTGGGGGGGCGAGTGAGAGTTCTATCTCCTGAAGTGAATGTGTCTCAGCCAGCAAGCCTAATTCAATGGTACAGCAGAAAGCCAAACAGGAAGGAACAACAAGGGACCTCGTTAGCAGCTATTTCATCGCATAAGCTTAAATGGACTTGGTTTCATTATTTCCGGTACAATGTCGGACGACGTATTTCTCAGCTATGACATAAATACAAAAATAGAACATGGAAGGTGATTTAATATTTAAAATATGTAAGTGTATTCATGGAAAATTACTCAAAACACGAGGAATTTTTCCATTATAACAAGCTGTCATGCATTGCCCCATTAATGTACCAATTTTTTGAGTGCGTTTTCATAGGAAAATGCTCCGAGGGTGCAGATAGCAGGATCAATATAGCATGTGAGTGTTTGTATGCATGGTAGCAGTCTAAACTATGCAGAATTGATGCACTGCCAAGATGATTTAGAGTGCAAAACCTGCAATTTATCCCGCCTCAGGATTCTGCACCATTCCGACTGCAGAGCAGAACTGGTTCAAGGGTCAACTCCTCTACTAAGACCAACACTTGGCCACTGTAAAAAAAAAAAAAAAACTTTCTATAGGACGCACCAGGGGCTGCCACCCTGGAGAACATACAATTACCATCCTGCAGTCAGTCACAATGGCTTTCTCTCAATAAGATCTACTGTGGACACTCAAAGACGAGGAGAATTTTGTTCAGAGCGGAAGCCGCGTGTAGCTGGGATTATCAAGTCAGATCAATTTTTCTCAGACAGGTCAGACGACTTGTATTCAGTAACTACTGCCAAATAAATAAAAACCCTCCGCAGAAAAACAGACAACACTCAATTGTTTCCCCGTCTTTTAATTGGCAGTCTGAAGCTGTACCCTCTCAGTTATAATGTCCTTTTCTGGCGTATTTTTCGTCTTGTCAAGAAACTTAAGAAAACCGTAAAAGGACCCAGGGTATTGGAATCATTCAAAACTTAGATGTCATTACATTTCTAAATACAACATACTTGAAAATTTTAATAATTTTAATAAAAAAACTTTTTCAGAGGTTTTGTACTTTACACTTCTCCCACATTTTGTGGCCTACCGTTTGTTCCAACCACTACTTTATCGATGCGTTTGGATGCAGAGTTTGATTTTAGCTGCTTCTTTGGGGCAGGAAATTGACTTGGAGGCATTTATTTGAAATCTAGCCCTAATCTGTTATACCACACTAATTGAGCTTCCAGAGCAATGGCAATGGGTTATTCAATTGTGCTTGTGCCAATGTGCAATGCTTATGTGACGTAGCACAGCGCTTTGCTTCTTGTTCATATTGCACCAGGATGGCCTTTGGATTCATCACTTTAAGTTCGAAGAAGAAACACCTCGTGTGATTAACCACAATGTGGCCCGAGTCACGATCAAAGAGATCTCTTCCATCGCTTAGTTCATCGATAATGTATTCAATAAATAGTATTTTTGAGGTATCTGCAAGCACAAATGCACATTGATAAGGAATTCAGTGGCACTAACTTACCTCCCACCCAGAAGACTTCAAGGATAAAAGCATCCTGGTGTACTTTTTGATTATACTATAACAAGCAAAAACTGTCAGATTAGTGCAAGACCTCTAGCTAAACCTACCAAAACCTATTACACAAAGGGACATCAAGTACTGTTAAACCTTTCCTTTTAACAAAAAGTCATGGTATGCCCTAGAACATGCTCGGACATAAAAGCCTGCTGTCAATTTTCATTACCATTGCATCCACTACAATGGTAGTATTACGATATTGTCAGTGAATTTGTTTCTATAACACGCTGCCATGGGCATGTTCTGCATCTAAAGTTTACAAAACATTCATAGCTGCCCAATGCCTTATAAGAGTGAGTGCAAATATCATAACCTCAGTCATTTAAGTAAAGTGGACCAGGAAGTATCTTTTGGACATTTAGCACAATTAAGTTAAATAATGTAGAATGTAGCTGCGGCAGATACAAGACAAGGCGGGTCAGGGCTGTTTTGGCGGCAAAGGGAGGACCTACAGAATATTAGGCAGGTGGTCATAACGTTATGGCTGATCGGTGTATATACTGTATAAGACTCTAAAACAAGTGAAGTTTGGTGTAACACTCCAGTAATCCACCACTCTTGGCAGGTCAACGGGTCCACCAGCATTACACCCCTTGCTATTTCTGTACAAAATAAAAAAACACTGGCCTGGCTTGCTCAGTTGCCGCTAAGAGCCTGTTTGCCGTTTTTGTCAGCTCTTACACTGCAGAGACATCAAGAGTGTCGCCTCCCACGGTTCGCTGCGGTCCTCCCTGCGAGGTTCAGAAGCACGCGGCTGCCTATGCAGGTGAAGACTGCTGGGTTCTCAGTTTTCTGGCTGGCTGGACGCCCAGACACTCGGGGGGTGGGGGTGGGGGGGGGTCACTTGGAGGATCGTGCTGCATTGCCGGTGATGAAAGCCTGCATCCGTCTTAACCCTGAGTTGCTGCAGATTTCAGAGGGTTAGGTAAACAGATAGGCAACCCTCTCCTTAGACATGCCAACTATGAATAGCTGCTTGCATCTAACTGTTTACATTGGAGTATGCACATTGACATATTGTCCGCATTCTGGAGGAATCTAAAATGATTTTATACTTCGAAAAACGTGTGAGTTGCACAGGTCTAAAAATAGAAACGTGATATAGGAATGAGGCACAGTTTTTTCAAGGAAAGCCATGGTTGTTTCATTCATTTAATTTTTTGACAGCTCCTGTCAGTTTCTGTTTTAGTTGGATCGTCAAATCCGCAGAAGTGTTCCATTGTGTTGCTTTATTGTTGTGCTGTTTTTGAACCAGAGCGTGTGGATAGGCCCTTGCCGTGGGAGTTTCTCCGTGAAGCTCCACCGCGCAACTCTCATTAGGTACAGGGGGTTTCCAAGAGGGGCGTCCAATCATGTTTTTTTTCTGCCACTACCACGACATGAGGCCGGTATTTACTAACCCTGCACGCTTAAGGTCACAAAGGGGGGGTCAATGGCATTCAAATCCTGGATCACAACCTTCCAGCACCTTGCCGTAAACCATCAGGCCAGAGTTCTGACTTCCTTGTGAACCAGAGACTGTATCCAAAAGATAATGGTCCTTGGTGACACTCAAGTCAGATTTGCACTGGGAGCTGAGCACAGACCTCTACTGAACCCATTTCACAGGTAACCTTTACAGCTGCCAAATCAGAATGATTTTCAATCAAGCCAGATACAGCCTGAAAATCCCAGGTCTCGGATGCACCTTCCCAAGAGAAACGTCATTGTTTGCACATAGACTTTCATAATTCCACGTTTAGAAAAAAGAATGGCAGGAAAAGAATTGGTTGCCGTCCATTTGATATTTGCACAATTAAGGTTAAATCTGTAATTTAACCCTGTACACCGGTGGCAGCCTTGTCTGCCTCTCTGTTTTTTCAATATCATAATTTACAGACACATGAATCTTTGCCAAGTTTACCCTACAAAGCCAATCCAGTTGATTAAAGCATTAAGTAGAACATTCTGGTAATCTACTCCAGTCTATTCTGGCGTGCAGCGAGGCAGTCCAACAGAGTACTGCCCAGTCCAGTATTAATTTCTCCTCTCGGCTGTTTAAACAGTCTTTCAACGTGTGGGCCCTCCTGGCAACTTGTCTCTCGCCCATCCGTCAAAGTATTGACCCGCCCGGTTCCCTGCTCATAGATCGGGCTCCAGTGTGACTGCATAGGTTGATCTGAAGATCGAGAGATCTAAAGGGAAAAAAATAAAATACTGATGACTTAATGCCGGTACGAGCTCTCACGTTGCTGACATGTATGAAGGGCCAATTTTTTTGGTAAATATTAGTAAACATTGTTTCTATTCATGTTGTTCTGTCCTCTACATACCACAATTACATTACCGTTTCCCTTTTGATACGCTAAAGAACGATCACTTTGGGGTTTTGTATTGTTTTGATAAGTCAATTTAAGGATAATTGTTAGTATATTTGTGTTGTGCAGCCACAGGGAAAAATTTTTTTTATCACTGATGTTGTTTGGAGCACTATATATGCCCTTTGGCCTTCGGGAAATTGACTTCTCACAAGGCCTGCAAGGTCTCTGACCTTTGAGCAAGAGGTCAACTTATACAAAGCCAACTTGAATTGGTTCCTAAACCTCTAAACTCAAAAATAACTCCATATATCATTTAACAATATTAACAACTATATAGAAAGGAAGCCTGTGAATTCAATAATAATATAAAACATGTGTTCATTTATGTTTTTTAATGCCTTGCAATGTCCATCCATGACATAATGTGATTAATGCACAGGGTAGAGAACAATTTATATCTTGCCATCGAAAGAAGTGTTTTAAAAAAATCACCACTGTGTATAATGCCAGCCTTCCCCGTGAACAAACTAAGACAACACCCTGACCATACAGACTGTCCAAATGCAGCAGAACAAGAGCCGATCTTTGTGTTTGGTAATTATTTTGGAATCAATGTTTTTTTGACAGAGGGTACAGCTAGCAGACATCTCAAGGCTCAAGATGAGGTATATTTTGGGGAATAAGGTCAAGGACGCAGCCTGTCTTTTCCTTGTGGTCAAGGTGGGGGATAATCATCTATTCTTCTTTACCACAGCCCCTGAACCCTTTTCCCCAGATGTCTGCTACTCACAGGAACTAATTAGAAGCGATTGTCAGACAACTGTGAGAGGAATCCCCATTCAGCAAGATCTGCAATTTGAACACCAGGGTTTACAGACTCTCGTGGTCAAGGGAGGAAAATCGCTCCCAGTGGCCACAGCTGAGGGAAGCTTTGAATAGCTTTCCTCTAAGAGTGACAGGTCGGCGCTGTTTTAAAGAAACAGCTGAATTTTCTGAATCCATTTAGATGAACAACTTCATTAGCAGCGTCAACAAGATTACTATTCTACCTGAAACTTCAGACCATCAGAAGCTGCATATTCACTATCAGGTAGAATTTTAATACAAAGTATGAGAGCAATGACTTAAACATTTGGCTTTAAATGTAGGCGTTGACCAATGAGTTGAGTCTACACTGGATTTAATCCACTCTCGACATCTTCATATGTAGGTGTTGTCACTCTGACGGGTGAGGGCAAACCTCAGGAGAAAGAGTGCGGATAAATATAAATGTTTCATGTTTCTGCGGATGTCAGGGGCATCTATAAAATATTCTAATCTCCCCTATGTTTCAGTCTGTCACCACACAATTCCGCTGTCACCATCTTCTCTTACATTTGTATTTCCCACATTTCAACTGGAAAGTGGACCTATCCTCTTTTCAACATTCACAGATAGAGGATTGCTTCAGACTAATAGGAGTTGAAACTTCAATTTGTGGTTTATTAGTTACAAAGTGGACAGAATATGGTGTTGGTTTGAGTGTTTGTGTGAGCCATTCAGACAGCTGCAAATTGATATACACATTTTCATTACTTTAGAATTTTTTTACATATTAGTTATTGAGTCTAGAGCAGATAAACTAGGCAGTCTGTGTGAATCTTTTGTGCTTTTTGTTTAAATTTTTATGGAGGACGGGTAGAGGACGCTTTCCTGGCAGTCTCCTCTTTGGCGGACTTAAGCAGGCCGGTCCCAGCAGATGAGAAGGGACAGCAGCGTGTGCAGGTGGAAATCTGTCACCTGTTAAAGGGCAGTGTACAACATCTTTGTATTCCGTGAGGGCTGATTCCAGTCTGGCTGAGGGCTGAGTGCCCTCTTGCCTTTCAGTCAGTGGTGCGACTAGATCCAGCAGCCCAACGAGCCAGGCGAAATCAGATAGAGGGCGTGTTTGGCCTGTTGGGGGTGCTATCAACAGGCATGGTGTTTTTTGTGGTTTATTTTGTGGTTTCTTTGTGTGTCTGCCACAGATTGGTTTATTGTAAGACACTATTCATTCATTTGGGAAGAAAAAAAACTACCAAGGCTAAGCAAGTTATTTACTGCTATTTTCTTGAGCCTACATAGTGTAGTTGGTGTGGGAAATGGGCAGGTGATGTGAGAGGCAGCATGGTCCCAGCAATGCGCTGTGCCCACCCCTAATTTTTGGGCATGAGGGTGTGCAATGGAACTGAGAGAGTGTCTGGTATCTACTTTTATCTGCGTGCTGTGCAGCGCCACGCAGATTATCCAAACATGTGGCTTAGTTCCTTTGGCTTGTGTTTATTTTGCAATATGAATTTTTTTATATTATAACCAACCTGTAATAAACACTGGTTTCCTCCTCAAAATAACTGTTTGAGCTGCTTTTTGGGTTGGTGGTTGCATCCAGGTCTGGTGGTCACATGGGCGTATATAGAACAGAGATTTTTGTTGCACACTGTAAAGCCAATCGAAGTCTGTGTGAGTTTTTATTTGATTATCTAATCACATTTAACCCTGCTTTTTACTCACATTTTATTTGTTCAATTAGTCAAACAGGTGATGCTCACATAACATGCAAGGATAGATGTCCTTTCAAGCTACGCAACTCTAAAGAGTGTTATTTATGGGCAGGGAAAGTATGAGCGGACTGTCAGGAAAATGTATGTGCATGGTCCATTGTGTTAATGCAGGCGAAAACCATAGCGATCTGACAGTGGGTAATTCCATTAGAGAGATTGTGATAGTGGAGATGAACTGCGTATTGACAGCCCACCAGCCTAATGAATTACTTTGTCCAAGCATCACGCTTCCCCATGCCTGACAATATTTTTTTTATCTATGCTTTGATTACGCCTCTGTCTCATTAAAACTTCCAATGTCTTATAGTAGCTGTGTTTGCAAAACAATCTGTGAGTAATTGAGCAAAAGATGCCTTGGTGCAGTGTTTTACCATGTGATGTAAAATGCTAATGGATTACCACATTGTAGCTTATTATATATATATATATATACATATATATATATGCTTTCTGCTGAAATTAACACAAGCCAAATAAAATAGAATATTTGGGGTAATAGGTAAATATGTAATTTAGCATTTATAGGAGCCAATCAAATCACGTAAAAGCCGCCTTCCGGCTTTTACAATCTCAGTGCTTAAATTCAAAGCCTACTACATAGCGGAATTCTTACAGCATTTTCTGTCATGCACCGTCCAGGCCTGTTTCAGATGGACACTTCCAGATGAGGTTGTCCAGCCTGTGTCCCGGGAGAGTTCCTCTCTACTGTGACGACGTCAATCACATCTGGGAACGACTCGAAGGCTCAATTGAATTCTGGCACAATAACTGACCTTATGCAGTTCAATATCACAGGGCCTAATGCGTGGGAAACCCTGCCGTTTCCATGTGGGAGGAGGGAGTGCAGAGCTGCTGGGCGCCTCGGAAAGGGCACACAACATCGATGGATGCAGAGCTGTAGGGATCATCACGTGCACATGTAATGAGTCAAAAAAGGTACGAAAACCGTGTGTGTTCAATGTCTCCTCTCTATCTGAAATGGTTAGAAATGTATTAACTCAAAGGAGAAGAAGACCAGAAGCGTGCACCTTCCCAGTCCGCGCTTGTATGGCCAATCACAAGATTAGCAAACGTGCAAGGCCCTCACCACGGGGCTAAACTTTTCGTTGATCTTTAGAGGCTACCATGGTCTTGGCCATGCACATTTCACGCAGCCAGGAAGGCCTACGCGCTGAGAACTCCACCAACTGGCTCTCTGTGTGGGGCCTTTCATCACCCTTGCCAGGACACCGACCTTTGCCACGACTTTCATCCGGGGCTCTGGAACATCCCATCTACGGTCTGTCTAAAGTTCAAAATTCATTGGCCCGCTTAGTGGAATGCATTTTTCTCTTATGTGCATCTGTACAATGATCTGTATCTCATGCATCTAATATGTTTCAACATTTGGAGTGCTTCCTAGGACTCCTTAACTAGGACTGCGTGCTTTATTTATTTTTTTAACAGCTGGTGGCATCGGCTGTCAAATTTAATGGACACTCATTAGCTGTACGACGTCAGAATGTTACCCTCTGGGAGCGGCGTGGAATGAGAACTCTCATCGATGATCTTCCAGGGAAGTCCTTTCTGGTGGCATGCCGTTGCTTCTATCGATTTCTGTACACAGTCGTTTCCCCGTGACTTGGATGGGCTCTCCAAGAGCTCGACGCAGCAGTCCAGTCAGTGTAGCCATGGCTTTTAATTGCAGGTACTCAAGCACTTGAGAGTTCATTACCAAGAGCGTGTCCACCCTACACACTGCAGACCAAGAGACCGAAAGAGCGGATCAATGGACGGGAGAAGAGTTGGAGCCAAAGGTGACGCACTAACTGAAGTAGTTTCTACCCACACTGCTTAGAAACAAAATGGCAGTCGTGTTTTTCGCTGGTTCTGGGGAATACAATCCTGTAATGATGTGCGATGTTCGATTCTTTTCACCGACTAGATTAAAATGATTTTAGTCCTTGAGCTAGGATAATCCTCACAAAATATATCAAAAGGCAAGAAAGCAGCAGAATTGAACAAATACTTTTATTTAAATTTTTATATATCCACTGCTTCAATTTACTTTACTGTGTATGGAATGGACAGTATAGTACACAAAGGACCTGTATACACCAATAAGGCCCCTTATTTTACATGTACATTTGAGGGGAAAAAACTCACCTATATTTGAGTTCTCTCCTTTGCAGATGATCTACTAAGATTAATTATGTTAAAGATAACAGCCGCAAGCAAAAAATGTAATTAAGGGTTGTTTCTTTTTTAAAAATATTTTTGAATGTGGTAAGGTGGTTTTGACCATGGCGAATTTGGTAGCGCTGCCAAATCAGCACATCACGGACTTACAAAATGTCAAAGTAGCTAGAAGAAACGGAACAGGGGAAAGCGTTTGTGACAAGGCCAACGCAGTCGGAAAAGCAGAAAGACCTGTCGATGGTATTAAAGAGAAGATGGCAAGATTTTAGGCGACGCACAAAGGGATGTGTAGCTCGGCAATTGCCGTAATAGCGTGGCTAGTTTTAGTGAGTGGCTCTAGGTCGACCTGATTTCATTCAACAGATCTAAGATTGCATTACTTGGACAGATGATGGGATGAATTATTTTTGCCTGGGACATTTGAAATACCCTTTCCCCTCAAAGTCGTACTGGCTGATTACGATAATGTCTCCTCCTGGCTACAATGACAGCAGCCCGGACTTTGAGTTTGTTGCTGTTAAGGTTACCACCGAATCCCTCACGGTATTAAAATACATGTGGCGTTACCTCTAGTGAGATTTCTCTCAGCCTTGGGAAACCATGTTAGACGTTTCAAAGTCATCTGCTTGCATTATTTCCGCCCACTGTTTTTGTGCACTCAATCAAATTTGCTTATTTATTCTCATGAACCCGCAAAAACAAACAATTCATGCACCTTCCTTATTTTAGACCTGCAAATCTCAGTGGACCAGGTTAGCAAATGGGCCTCAATGAATTACTGCGCATGGAGGCGCTTTTGCATGTATTAAAACTCCTGTAAGCCTTTAGTAAATCAGGCCCAAAGCTACCATAAATATCTAACCACAGTATCCCCTCCTTGTGGTCCAGATCCCAGATATTTCCTTTGCCCTAGCTCTACTTTGCTTTATAAATCCTCATCTAATTCTCTCCCTGGCCCCACTCTGCCTCTCCTTTTCTGCCTGGCTCAGCTCTGCCTCTAATCCTCTGCCTGGCCCCACTCTGCGTCTCCTCCTCTCCCTTGCCCCGCTCTGCCTCTCCTCCTCTGCCTGGCCCCACTCTGCCTCTCCTCCTCTGCCTGGCCCCGCTCTGCCTCTCCTCGTCTGCCTGGCTCAGCTCTGCCTCTAATCCTCTACTTGGCCCCGCTCTGCCTCTCCTACTCTGCCTGGCCCCACTCTGGCTCTCCTCCTCTGCCTGGCTCCGCTCCCTGCCTCTAATCCTCTACTTGGCCTTTATAGAGTGGCAGAGTGACAGCGATATAAACTTTACAGGTCATTACGCTAATTGAACCTTGTTTATGCTCTGAACAGTATTGCAACTTACACAGCTGTTTTGAAATCAGCATGTTTGCACAAGGGTGGTGCACATGATTAGCACATTACCACATTGACAACACACTTCATGGATTTTGCACCCTTTGAATGAAAATGACTTGTCTTCACATTAGGCCATCTATAATTTTTTATATATATATATACATATATACAATTATATATATATATAATTGTATTATATTGTGTGTATTTTTTCTTTTTCTTACAGTAACATTAGTCCCATTGTGTGTGTGTGTGAGTGAGTGTGTGTGAGAGCTGAGAATATATCACTAATCAATATGATATAATGGGAAACATTTATTCTGCAAGAAAAAAAAAATCCAGCAATAAAATGTGCATTAAGCCAGCCCAGTAATGTGCTGCATGTTTAACACGGTCCTCTGTGACCACATGGCTGAGCATGTAAACCAGCAGTGCTACACAAAAGTGTTTGTTCTGTGGCATCCTAGAAACAGCACCTCGCAATTTGATAATTATTATTGATTTGCTCATAGGCTGACAATCTCGGGACAGCGGAAAAGAGCTCTCTGACGGACAGAAAAGGGATTGGACAGTCACCATCCAACAGGCAAACTTCATCATGAAAATTAACTAGGATGAGATGGTGCAGGTGGATCACGGTAATTGACGATTGTTTCAGTGAGGGGACAGAAATGAAGGGGGGAAGGGCAGGGAATGAATAAGGGGGGGGGGGGTCATTCGTGGTTGTGATCCTCAGAGTCCTACCATGTGCTTTACATTAGGAGCCATCTCCAATGTCCTGAAAACAAATATCTGGGACCTTTAGATTAAAATGTCACTGTTTTTCTGCCATTGATTTTTTTTTTTTTTTTTTTTTTTTTTGCAGCAAGCTGGATCGGACTCTGAGATCTGCAGACTTGACCCGTTTACTGGACTATGCCAAAATTAAGACGCAGGGGATGGCAGGGCTTTTCATTTAACAACCCACAACGAGACAAAGCACGACATAAAATATAATTATGACAGAGACTAAAACAAAATGTGTGTAACAATAGAGATAATAATCCCCTGCTATCTCTGTTCCTCCCCACCAACATGTTTGTCAACAGACAGAATCTCTACTGCGTGGCGTAATAATCATTTTTAACATTTAACAAATGAATACATCGGTACATACATTTGTACGTTATTATGTCTTTTGCTCTACATTAAATTGGCAACCCAACAAAGTAAAACATGAAAGAGGGGCAGTATGCCCAGCAGTTTTCAGGGACTAGAGCTGCCCAACCCTAATTTTTAAGATAAAGTCTGCTGGAACTAGCCATGTCTGGTCAACTGTGTCTGCTCTTCATTGATGTGTCTGCATCAATGCAAAGTTAATGGTGTTAACTTAACTGACACTACCCTGCACAAAGGTACTTTGCTGGAAATACTACATCTTTGTTTTCTTAATTAGTTTTCATTAGGCCATGCTCAGGATGAAGTCCTATATCTATATAAGGTATTTATATAGCAAGCCAGACCCCCATGACTCTCTGTCTGTAGGAGCAGTGTATTTTCATGAATGGGGTGGTGTACTGGATACTGAATGTATAAGAAAATAAAAGAAGATATCTTCTTTTTTTCATCATCTAGTCAGGAGGCTGCAACAATTATCCAAATTATATTATACGATTTCAAACTAAAAATTGAGTGTGGTTTATGGTTGTCTAAAATTGAAAATCTAAAATCATCGTGAAGTGAAAATGACCGCTGACTCTTCTGCAAATGAAAGACAACCTTTGTAGAAATGTTAAATTATTATTTTGACTTGAACATAACCAAAGATATCCTAATATCATCAGCTACTAATGTATGTGGATGAGGTTTAATTGTTGGTTAAATTAAACGGGACATTTTATCCGCCTTCTCCCATGCAGCTGTTTGCCGTTTAGGCCTACAGAGAAGACTGGAGCACTTCAGTAAAAGCACAGCACCATCTCTGTTGAGAAAGAGAACTAAATCACTCGGACATTCAAAAAACCAAAAAAAACTGAGAGGAGAACGAGTCAGGTTGAGAAATATATATACCGGTACTTGAAACATAAATTGCTGTACATAACTCCGTTTCGCACTAATAGAGACCTATCCCTTCTGATCACAATTCAATTTGGCCAGACGATCTTCAGCAACGCTATGAATCAAGACAAACTGGGACACATTCTTTTCTGGCATGAAACTGTGGTATTTCTGGTATCTAAATTTTTCCATCCACATGGAAAATTTGTGATATTATCACCATATCAGTACACTCTACACACAACAACTAATACTGTGACAAAGCAGGTTTTCGGACAAATATGTAAGATAAAAACATTGTTTGTTAAAGACGAATGCTTAGACAAGTGACTGTGCATTGTATAACATGCACATTTTATCATGTATTTAGTTCAGGAACAGACAACGTATTTGTCCATTTAAATACAGTATATGGTGTTTGATTTTGATATATCATTACGAAAAGTGCTCAAACATTTAAATACCAACATCTGCCTTGAATGAAGAAACCATTCTTTTAAAACCCTAACTGTGGTTATTTAGGGATTTGATAGAGATTCTCAGAAACATTTTTGAATATCTTGATATGAAACCTGCTCGAACTGCGTAACTGTATTACTACATGTATAGAGACACTTTAGGTTCTGTGCTAGGGCCCCAAAAATTTGACTGATTTTCTTATTTGTCTTATTTGTACTTTTATTTGAAGACTAGCTGACAGTGAAATGGAAACATTAAGAAAACAGTGACATATTTCACACTCCATGCTGAAGTGGACCCCGTGTTTTAATGGGCTATTTCACTGGCCTCTAGCTGGCGCAGGGTTACTACATTGTATCTTTTTAATTGCTTTAAACCCTGTTATAATCGTATGCTTCATATCATGTAATTCACGCAGCTTATCAAAAGCCAAGTTCACCCAATGACATGCCAATAGGCACTTTAATTAAAAAGCAGGCCATTTATAAATTACAGTGCACGTGGGTGGGAAATAACTCTGCTTGCTATCAGATATTCCACTTTTGCGAACCCACTCTATTTTTTAATCAGGAACAAAAAATAATGTTTCCCATTGCTCCTCCCAGCTGTCTCCCCCTGTGTGCAGAGTTAAAGCCCAAGTCACTGTGAATGTCAGCACACCTTAATCTAGGCATGCTGCACAGCGGTTACAAAGTTCACCTAAAAATAACAAAATCCGTAGCGTTCACCACTGATAAGTTCAAGGACGCTGGAAGTCACTTCTATACCAGGGAGAGGATCCACTATCACCACTACCTGCAGTGAGGAAAGCGGTTCAGGAGGCAACGTTGGAGTCCCACAGTTTATCGTGTGGGTTTATCTTCTATCATCAGGATACAACGTCTCCAAAACTATTTTATGTTGACTGCAATAATGTGGAGTTTATGGCAGAGGGCAATAATGAAGCCTCTCCTAGGCTTTTTTGCATCCTCACAGCATGAGCAAATCCAAAGATAGGTGCATGAATACTGGTTTCAAATAATGCATTTAGCCAGTTTTGTTTAGACATTTAGTCCCTCAAAAATGCACAATGTTGTGTTTTGCAGTGATGCCACCACTGAGAGTTTCAAGACTAAATGTTTGACCAGAAAGGAAAATACATATCTCAGTTTATTTTCTTAAATCTTAAGTTCTTTCAAAAATATGACTACATTTAAGACGTTTGCGTTTACTTTTAGTGCTTATTAATGTACACAAAGAACAACTTCTTCAAGGCTCCCTTCAGCAACCATAGCAATGGCTGGAACAGACAGAGTGCTGGATTAAGTACTGCCACTATGAGGTGTAACGCAGTTTCGATTGGTCTGGACTGACCAGCTGGGGGTATAAAAAGGCCCTGCATATCACTTTGTGTGTCTGGCCAGAGTTTGACTTCCCCTGTCTGCCATGCATTATTTACAGGCCGTTTTGTGCTGTCAGCAACACATCAGACAGCCTGGAGGCATCAGCGTCACACAGAGGACTTTTTTCCCCCTCCCCGTTGCTCTCCTTATAAAAGCCACCAGTCCTTTTCCCCCAAAGAATGCCGAGGGCTTCTGCCTGACTCCGGGTCAGTCGTCTGTGCAGAGATCTTTAGATTACAGCCGTCACATTAGAAAACGGGGGACAAAAACAGCATTTTACGGGAGGCGTTGTGCTGCATACGGATATGTTACTCAGCAAGCCTTGTATTTCCCCGCCTGATGGTGCACCTGCGCAGGGAGGAATCTTGACAGTCTCTCCCCTAGGTTATAAGGAATGGGTAATATCATCCGGTCCTCTGAGGGTGGCAAGGAGAGAGTGCCGGGAGGCAGGTGTTTGCACACGCACACACACGCACACACTGTGAGCCTTTGCTTGTTGGAAAGGGTTTACTGATCCAAGGGGACAAGCAGGGATTTGTTATAAAAAATCTTTAAAAAACAGGACCTGCAAAATGAACAAAATCTACAAATTCTTGCTTCTGGCTATATAAGAAAAGAGATATGGAGGATCTTTGGTGGAGTGGTTAAGGGGCGATGTGAGTAGAAGGAAATAAAGTTGAGAATTGTTTTGTGCATTTGTTTTCAAGTCTGCCAGCGTCCTATAATAAAGTGTTCCTTAACGACAGAATTTAAATCATCAAAGGTAGTCCCGCAAAGAAGCCACATCTCAACTGGCATGGTCAGCCTCCGCTTTGTAAACAGTGCACGACGGCTGGACTAAACTCCTTACAGGGGTCCCTTATTTATCACGTTTTAGAGATTTCATTTCATTTGACGCAGCTTAACTCGATATGAATCTTTTCATCATACAAGAGACAGCAGAGGTCTCATTCAACAGCACCGCATAAATGAATGTTTGCACTTAATTCAGTGTTAAAATTATCGGGCTTGAACTTTAACAAACTAAATATCCAGCTGAGACTCACTCTTGGGTGACCTCAAAAATTATTTTAAAAGAGGAATTTGACAGTTGATTGGAGAGGAGGCACTCGACAGAAAAACCAATTCCAATTTCAGAGTCTTCAGTTCAAGTGCTGCAAATCCAACCTGCCAAGGTTAAATCAATTATCAATTTCCCAATTAAAGCTTCACTGTATTTGAGTGTGTAAGAGAGACCATACAGAAGGCAAGCTAAGATTAACTGAACTATATGATTTTCTTTATATGTGTGAGTTTGAGCATGGCTGTGTCATTCTATTATATTTCTGTAAGACATATAGACTGGTGAATAGACTGGTGCTATTCATTAAAACATGACTTTATTTCTAAGTCTAAATCAATGTTACAAATTATAATGAAACAGGAAATGTTCCTGGTATATTAGACCTACTAAGTGTGTGTGTGCGTGCGTTACAAATGGGCTAAGCTCGTTTTTATTCACCCTGTTGGTGAGGAGCAAGATGGCCTGTGTATTTTATCAGAATACATTCTTCTTCTTTTTTTTTTGTTTGTCAAAACATGTTTTTTCTATCTAAAACCTTTTCCTGTGGTTGGCCAACTTGTTATCATAATACCACACTGATTATTGATTTTTGATTATAGCTGGGAACCCTTCCCAACAGCGGGAGTTTTTGTGGGCTTTAATTTGACGTGGAACTGGAGTCCTGAGCCGCATATTGATGAACACAGTTCTCTTCTGTCTTTCTTCTCCACAAATGATTGTCCATTGGCTGATGAGCCAACAAACACACAAACACACACACAACCCAACACACACACTATCCACAACATTCACACAAACACACACACAAATGCAAGGTTGTGACCTCCCTCTTATCTGGATAGAGCTTGGCTTCATGAATATGGTTTCCATAGGGGATTACAAACAAAGCAGTCCACGAACAAAGACCAGAAGCAGGCAAACCAACACATCAAGGTATTATATTAGCTGACTTAGGTGTGTTAAGTGCTTATTACTCAGTGAGTGGATGTCACTGGGCCAATGTGTTAAGTTTTCTTAAATACCAGGCATCACATAAAAATAATATCCTATTCTTACAAGGGAAATTCTAAGAAATGTATGGGAACTATAGTAGCATATTTACTGATTTACTGCCTTGCCGCCATTTTAAAAATTTTCATTGGTCATTGATATTGTCACCACTTGTAAACTTGTAAATGTAAATTATGGTGTGCTGGCTTGTCATCCTGCCGATGATAATTACGTGCCTCCAACTGGGGGTTGTTGACGTTAAAGTGAGCCTCCAAGTTAAAATCGTCAACTCTAGTATCGTCAGAGCTCCTGATCGCGATGACATGATGACTCTGAACTTTTACACAGGAAGTGTAGGCTATATATATAGGCAAATATTTCGTCGTAGCTAATGCTTTATAAGTTAGCCCTAATAGCTAGCTGAACAGAGGTACGCTTTTAAAAAAGTTAGCTAGCTACGAGCTAGTCAGATAAGTCCCCAACTCTATCGTGATAGGTTGATGGGTAGTTGGCTATCACAAAATGTAAATTAGGCTAGTAATTTGCTTTCTAGGTTACGTAGATTTGTATTAATAAAATGAAAACCGTTCATCATTGTCCTTCAGAATGATCGTTTATTGTGATTATTTTGATGGTAAACAACTAAATGATCACGAAGAGTTTTCCGGCGAGCTCCGTTTTTGTCATTTCCAACTTGGGTGCATATGTTTACAAGTCTATCTTCGACGCAGTGTCATTTTCTTCCCTATGACTCGGAAGACCAAGCGACTCTTGTCTAACAGAATTGCGCTGCAGCACAAGTTCGTACGCAATTTGTATTTAACTTGCCTACTGTTTTTTTACGGAGTCGCGCACCAACCACTGGACCGTCGCCCGTTAGTTAAATACTTTTCGTTGAAATTGACCCTGTTAGTTTCTCTCGCTTGTGCTTTGAGCACGACCAACGCACAATAAACTAAAATAATGTAATTATACGGTTAAATGAGTATTCGGATAATTCCTTAACATACCATCTTAAGAATTTAGGCTTTTTCGAATACATTTTGATATCAGTTTTTAAATGCTGCAACAAAAAAAAAAGAAATTTGGATTTCCAGCCATTTTGTATGTGGCGTCATGAGTGAATCTAATGAAGCTAAGTACAGTATGGCCATGAAACATACTGGAAAAGGAGATTATCCTATTAGACCCAATATATCACAGGGGGATTAAGTCTAAATGCCCCGAACATGAGCTCTTTACTCCAGTAGCCCTGTCTCCTTGTGCCCAAGAAGCCCCACGCTTGAAAGGCTAAGCGGGGGGTTGTGCTCCTGTAAACATCCTTTGCCAGAGCCGGTTTACCTGATAAAACCCAGGGAAGTTTAGACACTGTATTGCATGTATCTTTTTTTTTTCTTTTTTTTGTGCATAATTTCCTTTTCATTTCCTAAATTTAGTTTTCATCATGAAAATAAATTTTCTCACCAGATCAACATGACGACTATGTGTTGTGATTGTTTATATTAAAATCTATGATTCATGATGTTGTGGTGTTCTTTTTTACTGTGACATCATCACGAAAAGGGACAAATGGTGTGAAAGTCGCCCATCGTCTTCTACAGTCACAGCGTTTTTATTTCAACACCCAATTACTGCATATTGCATATTAAAGTGGTTACACCAAATCAGCGTGATCATATTAGCCAGTTAGACTACGAAGAGATAGAAATGGGACGATATGCTTAAACAAGTTTTAAAATCTATTGAGAATGGGAGCCAGGATTTAGAGGATATTGTAACTAGTTTGAGGCACTGGGGCGGTGAGCTGGTTGGGTTAGGGTTAAGGTCAAAGTGAAAGAGTTTTAGCCTTTCTTTGTCTAGCTCAGGCAGCTTGAAACCAGCAAGACGGAGAGTGAGAAAAAAGGGGAGAGAGTTGTGTGTGTTTTTTTCCAGTCAGACTAGTTAAACCCAGGGTTTAGAATCCCTGTTATTTAAAATAAATAAAGACAGACAGCACTTGGCTATAGTGAGATGCGTTATCTGTGTTTCTGTTGCAAAGAAAAAAACCTGTTCGCTACTATCTTATTCAATTTCATCTTGTATCTATCTCTCTCTCTCTCTCTCTCTATATATATATATATATATATATATATATATATATATAAAAACACATATCAGCAAAAAAAATATGAAAACACACAG
>JAOYSI010028093.1:0-32063 GCA_025775065.1 Hiodon alosoides
GTTAGCATCCGCCTTAAGCTTAAATTGCACCAAACCTTGTCCGGTGCGTCACAGTAAAAAATGTCGATCCTTGGCTCCAGGTCGTGAACCCCCCCCCGCCAGAAGACACAGAAAAGACATGAATGTGCAACTGGGCCTCACCAACACGCGCCGCCGCCGGGGGTGGGTGGCGGTGCGGGGGGGGGGGGGGGAGGGGGCCGGGCGGGGGGGGGCGGGGCCCCCGGGGGGGGGGGAACTATTCATTCAAAACATTTTTGCAATATTTGTCCTTTGCAAGGATTACATTCAAGGAAATGGGAGTTAAGCATGAAATATGAATTATTATATGAATTGCATATATGAATTTATTTTAATATGTCACATCATGCATCATCTATTTCCACATGATGCATGCATCTTTAGCCTTGAATTGCAAATGAAGTCTGATGAATGAACCAATTGACTGATGGGGTGCTTACCATCAGCGCTTGAAAAAAACCGCCCTAACCAAAGTACTTCAGGATGATATCACACTAAACTGCACCGATAATATGCCACAGAGGTAAGAGTTCACACGTTCCTCTATCCAATCCCAATGGCAGCTCATAGCAGGGATCCAGTGTTCACCTAACACTCAACACAATAATGGGAAATATGGCACCACACATTGCTCAACAATGATTTTGAACTTGACTACAAAAAGAATGTGCCCCAGTCTGTTTCTCTCATCAACAGCCATCTGGTTTGGCCTGGCAGAGACCTTCACTGTTCACTAAGTAGGTTGCGACTCTTCCTAATGGATTTCTCCAGAACCATCATCAGGAAGGGTTGCACTATTATGAACAGGAATTACACATTTCAGCAGTAGCTCTGCATTTCTGTAGACAGTGTGTATCCAGTGTATTTCTTAGCAACATTTCTTACAGCTAGTTATACCAGACTTTATCCTTTAAACCACCTGTGTTGATCCTGGAGTAAATACGATGATTCTGGCATATCCTGTAGGATCTCCGGGTCAATGCATGTGAATGATTAGTGGCATCTTTAGAGGTTGAAGTAGATAAATATCTCACCTTTGGTTGGGCGTCCACCTCGTCAACTTGATTCCTGTTTAACATGCCTTTCACAAAATCCTCTACATTGGAATTGTACTTCATAAACACCACATAGCTTGCGTAGGCTCCAAGCAGTGCAATACTTTCCCAATAGTTTATGTAGTTATCCAGGAAGAAAACAATCAGCATGATCAAGTCAATAATGTAGAAGGACACATCTCGGAAGAGCGGCCACCAGGTGAGGTTCAAGATCTCCCGGGAGAACACCGCACACATCCCGATGACAAACAGGATGTTGAACACGGCGGAACCCACAATGGTCCCAATGCCCACGTTGCTGTGGGAGACGAAAACCCCAATCACAGAGGTGAAGAGCTCAGGGGCGGAGCCTCCGGCAGCCATGAAGGTGGCACCGGCCACGTCGTCGGAGATGCTGAACTTCTCGGTGATGACAGTGAGGGCCGGCACGAAGAACTCGTCACAGACGATGGCTAAGGCGATGAACATGTAGAGCATTCCGAACATGTGCAGGACCACGGCACCCTGTCTCCTCTCCTCCAGAGTGAAGAGATCCTGAGGGTAGTCGCCATGGGCCGCAGCACTGTCGTTATCCTCAGCCGTCGACATCATGGCGACCGCAGTACTGGTGGAAGCATTCTGGTCGTGCTGGTGCGTCGTGGCCAGCAGAGTCCGATGCGGCACTGGCTCTGATTCCAGGCCACTGGGGGAGAAAAACGGCTCTACTGCGTGACCCGGGGTCCACGCAAAGGCACTGAAGGAAAATGAGACCATGCTTATTGCTATGAGACTGAAGACAAAGCCCAGGATCCTCACCGGCCTCAGCTTCCTCCTAATGTGCTGGTAATGGTGCCTATTGCAGCTCCTTTCTAGGAAGGGGTCATTGGCCGCCATGTCTGAGCAGTGGAGCTCTACACCCATCTCTCTTCGTGTTGTCGGTTCAGTTGTCGGGGCAGAAAGCTGGCTGGAGGGTTTGCTGGGCCTAATACATGACTGTTCCTCGCACTTTAAACAAAACTGGACGATCCCAGGTGCCTTCCAGGGTCTGGAGCTACAAAGGGTTTCTTCATAACGGCCCCTGTGAAAACATCAGAAGAGGAGAGAGGGACTGCTGTCAGTTTTTGCAGCGATGTAAACTCATACAGGCACTTCCATCCGGTAGCTGATAGATCTCACTGCAAAATCACTCGCTTCTCTTCTTTCGCAGATTTTCAGTTTTTCCCTAACAGGAGGTAATAAGTAGGCCTCTGCCATTGTTTGTACTGCGCATTACTTGTAGCCCCTTATGATACAAAGTAAGTGTCAGATTAAGTTTGTTATGATTGTGGAAAGAATCGTATAACAGCATACTGTTTACTTATACATTTTAATGTGCACCTGCTCTGGTGCATGGAGTGCTTTCAATTTTACACCCTTTGCATTTGATGCATTTTGGGGACGTTTATTTGGCTGAATATTTTTAATGAAGGCTACCTTTAATGAAGCAACCACAATTAAAATTCATTTTCAGTTGGCATGCTCGTGACCTCGTCACATTTCACTTCATTTCCCCATTAATACAGCTGTGTGTATGTGGAGGTAGTTGAGGTACCTGACGTAAGGGTACAACAGGAGCGACCAGCCTTGGATTTGAACTAACAACCTTTTGCTTAAGTGGAATTTTTTAAGCAGTGCGCCACCTGCTGTGGGGCAAAGCTCGATGCTAAAGTGCACAGCAGTACCACCACTCTGCTGCTTTAGAGGTTATTATTCTAACGGTGATAACACTATTTGACACTAAAAAGAGAACTGCTGAAGTCACATTCAGTTATACACAAATAAACTGCATGACAACATACATTTATTCCCACAAATTAGAAATAAAGAAAAATTATTTTTTAAATGTTACTCGTGGTGGTGTATTTAAACATACTCAAGGTAATGCTCCTATACTATATTCAGTAATATATATGTCATATTTTTGTTTTCCTGAACCTTATTTCTACATACAAAAGCTTCATTATAACCACAATAATGTCTTTACTACCGATATCCAGAAGACACATATTCGAATAGCTATTTATATTTTCGGCTTGTTCTAAATCTAAATAAATTGCGCATCATCTTGGCGTTAGAAAATAAACACACAAAAAAAACGTTTATAAAATAAAACATTGGTATGTGGTATATAAACATATACATGGTAAAATATGTAAAATATGTAAAAACCGCTCCAATTGAAACACCGAACAGCGCGATTAAATAGCTAATTTAATTCACGTACAGCTTTAAGAGCGGGATAAAAATCCTTGTTGATCGTATACAATAAATAAATAAACAATGAATTTTAGAAACCGTTGTGCAGACACATATTTTTATTTGTATAATGGTGGACACAAAAATGCACTTAACAATTATTTTTTCTATAAAATATCCTGTGAAGAATGTCTGGGTCGTCAAAATATGGTTATAATGTTATAATGTTATTTTAAAGAAATGTTGTTATTATAAATATGGCTTGAATGACATCTCAAATTCGTGTAAACCTCACGTCTGTGACACCTTTAGTCTTTAATTAGATTAAGAAATGACAAATAGATCAGATGTACTTTCGCCTTACTGCTAACAATCTGTTAAGAAATCATGACCTTTTTCTTAATTGTTATTTGGCTTATTTGACAAACAAAACATAAATTAACAATTATGCGCGCATAAATCAAGTCAGAGAATAATTTAAGATTATGGTTTTTTTTTTCAAACAAAATAATCACATAGAAACTTTTAAGTTTTTCCTGGATAAGGAAAGTCGCGAAACGCTCGCTTGTTTAAAATTGTATAGCATTGAGACGCATGTTTAGTCCTCATGGTGTGCTCGAGTTTTGCACTATACACATGATGTTGCAAACAGGTGATTCTGCAACGAGCCTATATGGTCTTTATGGTAAAACAATTAAGCAGACCATCACACTTAGAGTTACCCAGTAAGTGGTTTAAAAAGCGTAAAATACTTGGGGGGAAATTTTTACAACAACAATTTTATCACAATTAACGTATAAATGATAAAATAAGTATTCCTTACCGTAGAAAAAGCAAAAGACAGCGAGGGTAGAACAGTGGGTTGAAATGGAGTGTGCAATCCTCTCTCGTGCCCTCTTGCTCTCATTGAAATGTGATGGTACGGTTTGCACTGGCCACAGAGGAGGAGCTCCAATAGACTGACTGCAAACTGCATTCACTCCACCACTCAGGATTTCATCCCTCCCTTCTCTCGGCGTAAAATCCTACCAGTCAAAAATACCTTACTAATCTATCTGAAATACGCGAGCCCGAGGTAGGGCTGGGACTCTACCACGTCAAGCCGCTAGGTTATTTATACGAGTGGGTAACGGAGATCGCGTGCGACTGGGCATTTCGTTCATAGCGAAGCTCTCCAGAAGACTTAAATTCATAATGCTGAGTTTAACGACGGACTCGGTGAAATAGTTGCCGTGGTTACAGCAGGAGTGGCATTTGATGGATGCATTTGACGGTGATGATGTGGCGTGTTGTAGTACGTGTAAAGGTTGTTTTTAAATGTCGCAAGCAGTCCAACTAAATTGTGACAGTCAACGTGCGTGTAAAAACGTGTAAAAAATTACTTCCCACGTGCAAGTCAGACAGTAGTCGAATTTATTGAATTGTTCAATGGTAACTTTCACACCGTGTTCCGTATCAATATACATAAAATAAATAGATAAAATGGTAATATTGGAAAAAAGGCTACACTGATAATCTTAAAGCAGCGTTTCAGCAGTATACAACAGTATACAACACATACGGATGAAACATGGATGCTCAATTACAAACAATTTCTATATTTGTTTAAATAGGAACACGTTTGATACCATACAAAGAGCATTAGTTCTTTCTTTTTTAACTCAAAGTGATAGGACTGCATATTTTGAAACACGTACAATTTCACGCAAAGGACAAGTCTTTTTGACACCAATGATCCTAAAGACAGCACTAATTAGTAGCTCAGTGACACTACAGATTTTCATAAACATATTTTCACCCATGACCTCTCAAATGACAATTACCTCAGGTAAATATATCTTTAACCCATCTACAATTAGTTCAGTATCAGCCCTTTGGAGTCTGATTAAATTTTCCATTGAGTGGTTTGCCAGTGCTTAACATACTTCTAAAATCATACTTAGGTTCTTGACAGTATTTCCTGTCTGTTGAATGAAACCAATATTAAGGCTAATAACAGTGAGTGTTATTAAGATGGACCTAATATTAGCGAGTGGCTGCGCATTGTCAAGAAACATTAGACTGCAGCCTTGGAGTTTGGGGAAGAGGTCTCATCAGCAGTAACATCTGCTGCTAAGCGCTGCAAAAGGAGAGATACAAAACAGCAAGGAAAGTTATAACACAAGCGACTGGTAACATCGGAGAGGAAGTGATCATTCCTAAAATTTTAAAGTTAATGTTTTAACTAAAAAGAACCAAAATGTTCTATATCAATATAATGGTGTGTAATGATTCATTTGTACATGCATAGTAGAGGCAAAGGAACTGCAACACTTTGTGAAGGATATGATGATCAAAGTAAAGGAAATAAAGACTTAAACTATGAAGACCATATTTTTGTCAACCGTTTTAGGACATATTCCCCAAGTTCCCGCTAAGGGTTTGGCAATCCTCTAAGAGTAAACTAAAAAATGGAATTTTTATGGTAAATTCTCTCAAAGTTTTCTTTGCAATTGTTCAAAATGTAAATAAATACATGTTCTCTTGGCATTGGCTGCGTGGAAACATTTTACAGCAGATTCATAGTCTGTCAGCTAAACCAGTGACTTTCAAGTTCGGGTGATCAAACTTTATTAATTTCGGAGATATAATAAACGCAAAGCTGTTGTTAAGAGTGACTTTAGTGGTGTTGTGTATTCCACATGATATCTAGCTCTTTAAAAGCTCTCCAGTGTGCTTGCTGGACTTCAACCATTCCATGGGCATTTGTGAGTTCACATCTTCCCAAATAAACCCCCAACAGCACTTTTTTTTATCCCATAAGTAAAAATGTTAAGAATAACACAGCAGATTTACTGACACCCACCTGGCTTAATTATCAGCAAACTCAGTACCTGAGCGAACTGCCCTGAAAAATGTAGGTGCAGTTACAGTCAGATTTCTCTCTTTTATCAACGCTTGTAATTTCCTGTATTTTAACCCTTGGTTTTGATCTACTGTCAAGCACAGGACTAAGACATGCTGGAGAAACGGTAGTTGTGCGAGGCACGATGTCGTGTCTTGATACACAGAGCCAGGTGGCAAGCGGATGACCTTCCCGCAGAGTTCCCGGCCTTTGAAATAATCCGGTTGCTCACACGCCAGGCTGGTAGATGAGGATACTGGATAACACTTAATTCTTGACTGCGTAACTGTGGTTTTTAGTCCTTTGAGCTTACGGACGGTCATTGCATGTGTTAAAGGACTTTGCCTTTCTCTTACTTTCACAAATAAGTGAAAGGTCGCTCGTGACTTCAGTGCGATGTAATATTTTTAAGACTTGTGTACAGTAGAATAAGGCACGGAAAACTTTACCGACAGAATACAATGGAGCTAAAACGAGTTACCAATTAAGAGAGCTCGACAGATTATTGGAGTTTTTTTGTATAGAAGGAGCATGGGTATGTATTATCTCGACAGGTCTTGTCTGTAATTTCAGATAAGACCACTTCTTACTGATCTGAAAAGTTAAAAGAACCAAAACTAATATCCAAAGGAACTGTGTGCCATGTTGTAATATTCAGAAAGCTTCCTCATGCTGGAGTTGGGGTTGGAGAAGGGACTGGGCAGCCAGGCCAGAGTTTTGTTACCCCTGGTGAGAATCTAGGTGGTAATGCAGTGAACTGCGTTAGGTTGTGCCGTGCTAATGGTGGAATGCAGCTCCTCATGGCAAGATGGTTCCCCCCATTGTTCTCGATCCCCCTGCTTTGAAGCTGCTTTCCGTAAATGGACACTTTCATCAAAAACAGCTTGATGAACTGGGGAACTTGGAAAACCCTCTGCTGGAGACAACAAACAAAAAAAAGAAGTGTCAAAAAAACCAGGAAGACTCCAAAAAGGTGTTGTTTTCCTAAGTGGTGGTGCAATTCACAGCTCCAGGCTGCAGGGGCACAGCACCACTTAGGCAGACTCGGTGCCTTTTGCACGTGGGTGTACCTCTGCTGTAAGTGCCATATGTTCATTGTTAAAACATCAGATCCCAACTAAAATAACCCAAAAAATTATTCTGCTTTTAGTGACTCTTTGCTGGCAGGTTTTATGCACGCTGTTCTGCAAGCACCTTGCATTAGCCTTTTACAATGTTTATCATAGGAGCTCATTTTTAAATTACTGCTGTATTTATTAAATGTTAGTTAAATTGAAGAATACATTGACTTACTTAAACCCTAAGGGTTATATTATGTTACCATTTTGATTAAATATAACCTTCCAATCTACAGATACTAAAGCTCTGTACAGTGTCTAACAAGTGTGGTGAAACCTTTGTTACCTTGCTAAAGCCATTTTTTGTTGCTGGTGTTATTGACGTGGGCGATAAAACCTGCATTAAACCAAGCAAGCTCTGTCACATCAGCTTTTTCCCCCCACAATGGCATACTTACACTTAATCACAGCTCTGGCTGCGTGTCCCACTAAAACTGATGACCAGTCACTGGATCTATTTTTGATTTTCCCGAAATCCGGCCTGGACAAAAAACAAAAATCTGATGCCCCCCGGCTCTGCCCGGTCACTAAATCTGCGCCTTTGTTTACACATTGTTCTGCAGATTTGTCATCCAGTGGGAAGGGGAGGGGGCTTCTTTCCGAGTGGCGCCCACCAAAACAATTTCCAGAGAGCCATCTGTGCTGAACACACAAGTTCAAATCGTCGCTGGCCACAGGCCTGGCTTCGTTGCATAGCCCCTCCCACCCACACACACACTCCCACAGCCCATTCTGAAATGAAACTTCTCTATTACCAAGTTCATTTACCTGTATTATTATGATCTTAAACTCAGAGGTCAGGGCCACAAGAGACAGCGTGATGCTCCCATGAGGGAGGGAGCGTGAGCGGAGCAGGTGACAGTTGAACCCAGAGTTTCCCACCCTTCTGAAGGGAGGACATGTGAACGTATTCTGCCCAGCGGACCTGCTAATAGGATTAAAGAGCCATAATCTGCCGCAGGTCTTTCACTGTTAAATACAGGAGGTGATCAGGCCAGGGCACAGTCCGAGAAAGTGAGACCCCGAAGTTCGGTCTAAAAGCACATGTGCACAGATTCTATGCGCAAAGACACAGACAGATATTCAAAAGTCATTGGAGTGTTCAATCTGCGACACATGCACAAGGGTACATACAAGTGTTTTAAACTTCTGTTACATATCACATGGTAGATCTAAACATTGAGACCTTCTATGCAGGCATGACCGAATCACTTATGCCTTTAACATTCCCTAAGTTAAATACTAACTGACATCACATCATTTTTGATACCTTACAATATATCATTATGATCTAAACCAGTGTATAAATTTACAACATAATTATGGGCTCAAGACAGAAATTTGTAGCTCTGTTACATTCACTGGAACAAAGTCCTTGTCTTAGCCCTTTGACCCCTGGCCCCCTTTATTTGTGTGATTTCATTGGTTTGCTGTAAATCCAGTTTGAGAATGGCCTGAAATTCTGCGAGGCAGGAGTGTATTTTCAGTCTTCGGGCTGGATGGGGAATCCCTGGCTAGCAAACGTCAATCTCCCAGCAGCGTTCTTTCTCTCTGCTACAGGCCCTGGCCAGGTCAACCACGCAGGCTTGGTTCGAGAGGAGAACGTTAGTATTACGACACAAAGTTGGAGAAATTGCTTTGTGCTCTGATGTTGCGAGGCCCTGAAGAGGAGCTCTAATCCTATTTTAATGGCAGCGGGATTTATTAAACAGGAGCAGCAGGTCTAAATCTCAGCAGATTGCCTGTAGGTCCAAGAAGAGGCAGCTTGTGTAACCAGGTGCACCCAAGGTGACGCTGCCTCCGTCTGGGTGGGGATAGGCTAGCAGTCGCTCTCCTGACAGTGTTTTTTGTGCCAGCTGTTATCGCAACTAACTACTGATGTTCCCACCAGTAGGATCTGCTAAGTAAAGCCTTTTTTTGTTCCTAATGAACATGAAATGTTTTGATTTTCTAGCATACCGATGAATACCTGGATTTGGTTTATGCTTTCTTTATATTGAGATTGAAGGTCAATATTACTCCTAAGCGATCCAAGAGAAAAACCGCAAGGCTTAGCAGGTGTTTGCTTATTTGAAACCCATCATCCCAGAAACAAATACAACACTTACCATGGGATGCAGCTTAAATGTGCACTAACCAATGTGAGTTCCAAGTTGGGATATTTAACAGCTAGATTATTCTGTTAAACCTGAGCAAATTGGATTACTTAATGTCAATGTCCGTTCCTAAATCTGTATGTGTTTCTAAAATCATTTTCTCGTAAATTAGACCATTGATACCATCTGCGGTATCATTTTGTGGTTAGCCATTAGAATCCCGGTATCTGGTAGTACTACAAAGAAAATCCCCTTGATGTGACCCTACCCTTGTAGTAAAATGAACATACAGAACCTAATGCCACTCCCATGCCTCAACTCTCAGATCATCAAAACGCGATTGTTTTTTTGAGTGAAGTGTGCCCTCTTCTGGTGGGAGACTGACAATGCCGTAGAGTGAATTGACGCTTTTAATCAAGGGTTTATAAGCAGGGGGGAGCGTTCCCCTTTTTTCGGGGAATTGTAGAATAGGATCGGTATACAGTGTCTTGCAAAAGTATCAATACCGCTGACCAATTCTCTCATATTACTGAATTATAAATGCTAAATTGAAATTTCCTTCTGTATTGGAAGCTCTACACTGGCTCTACATGGGATGGTGGCAAGAAAGCCATCACTAAAAATGAATCACCTGAAAGCCTGTCTGGAGTTTTCCCAGAAAGCATGGGTTACCCAGCTGGAATGTGGGAAGATTTTGTGGTCAGATAAGATTGAGATGGAGCTTTTCACCCAAAACTCAAAGCATCGTGTGTGGTGCAAAACTAGCACTGCCAATGGCTAAGGAGACACCATCCCTACAGTGAAGTATGGTAGTGGCAGCATTATGCTGTGGGGATGCGTGCTGTAAGCAGGAGCTCAGCATCTTGTTAGAACCAGGAAGAATGGATAGAAAAAAATTCAGGGAAATACTGCAGAGAAACCGGTTTCAATCTGCTAAAAAATTTAAGTTTTGGAAGTAGTTCACTTTTCAGCTGGACAATGATCCCAAGCAATAAAAAACAAAGCAACATTGTCGAAGCTCAAGAACAAATATTTGAATATCCTACAGTGGCCAAGTACTTTATATCCCACTGAAAATCTGTGGCGCTATTATTCAAGTGTCACCCAACAAAGCTGAAGAACCTTGAGAAAATCACTACTAAAGCTCTGTGCAAAACTGCTAGATACTGAATCCAAAAGACTATAAAGCTGTTATTGCAGCGGCAGGTGGCTCTACCAAATATTAATGTGTGGGAGTTGAATACTTATGAAAACACCATATTTATTTTGTGTTTGATGTATTGTATCTCTCAACCTTTCAATCTCACCCTAAAACTTTTTATTTTTGTTTTGTTGGATGTGAGCGAATTTTCCGCTTGATCCAGGGTGTATATTCCCCCAGTAACACTCGGAAATCTGGTAAAAAATAAAACAATCAGTGGCCTACTAATGAACAAAATATTTTATTTTTTTTTAAAACCGCACACTCAGGAGCTACTAGACAAAACAAATTGAGAAATGTTATTGGGCTGCAGTGCATTTTTGAAAACTTTGTAAAAAATAAAATAAACATAGAATTTCCTTTTTGTACTAGATCACAATTGTTATTAATTATATTGTTATATTAATTTGACCATCTAAGCTGATTAATTAAACTGGTCAAGTTTAATGCCCGGCGAGCGCACCAGAAAAAAGCGAATAACTTTCTCACTCCGTGCAAAAGCGCCTTTATTTTAATCGGAGACAACGAATGTACGGTAACAGGTGGCGACTTGGACACGACCAACATTTTCCTGACATTTATCAGGGTCTTTTCGAAAAACTCTAATTCAGGCTGATCCATAACCACATCGTGGACTACATCGTTTCTGTAACGATCCGATCCAGTCACCAATCAACAAATTGGTAGTGTTTCGCCTCCCCAGAGTTTTAACGAATGTCTATGTTATTTCGTTCACGGGTTTTATGTTTAGTTAATTGTTCACACTTGTTCCTCGTTTCTAGTCATTATGTCAGTGTATTTATACCCCTTTGTTTGGTTCAGTCTTTGCGATGTCTTGTCAGTTTTTTAACTTAAAAAAAAAAAAACAACAAAAAAAAAAAACTTTTTTTTTTTTGTTAAGTAATTTCAAAACTGGAGATTACAATAAAAACCTAAAGCAGTTTTGAAAAGTTTAAGCGCACAGGTCACTTCAGGGGCTCCGTAGTAAATAAATGATGATAAAAAAAAAAAAAAGTTTGACACAGGACCTGACACAATACATCATGAAAGCAATGAGTAATCCACGTGGCAAGCACGTGTAATAATAACGTCTTTATTAAAATCCTAAAATCCATAGTTTAAAAAAAGAAAGATTTTAGTCAAACCTGTCATGGATAACTATATATTTCCTCCTGCAAATATTTATGTTGCATGCGGTTCATGAAGGGAATTTAACTAATTAAATGAACGAGGATTACATTGTTACATGTGATAAAGATGTCAATAGGCCCATCAGTAAACGTTGTAATACCCTGAGATGACAAAAGCAAAGTAGCCTATTATCAATATTTGATCTAAAACACTGAAGAGTTAAAGGAAATGTAAAAATTTAAATTTTTAAACTTTAAATCATGCCCTCTAGCCCTGGGGACAAGCCCACGTCTGCCCTGGTGGACAGCCAAGCAGCGGAGCCCGGCCCACAGCCAGGTTCCACTGATCATACAACACTTAGGTGCTTGCTGTTAAATACACATTTAAAAGTGTGTGTGTTTATGTGGGAGGAAGAGAGAGAAGTTAGACATTGAGGACATGTGGTGACTGTGTAGTGGGTTTGGTTTATTATAATTTAAAAAGTGGTGAGTTAGTTAGTGGTGAGTCTGAAAAGCTGTTTTATTGATTTTTTTTTTAAATTTTCTGTCTTTGTTGTTTTTCTTATTTTTGTTAACTGTATTTAGAAATGCAAAATGAATGGCAAAACCAATCCCTCTGTGTCCCTATATCTGACCTCTCTAGGTCCGGGCGTGCCTAGGCGTGCTACAAAGCTCAAAATTCAAAAGCTAGTTCCACCAAATCTCTGAACAATCAAAATGTGCTCTTGTGCGGGTTCAAAATTATGATCAGTACTGTGGAATGATCCCCCGATCCATTAATACACACGTTGAAATATAAAGTGGGTAAAAAGTGATCCTTTCCTGTGAGCTATCTAACTCATGTGCCAGCCTTTAATGGAAGCCATGTGAGCGGGGGAGCCGCTCTGTGTGACATCTCTCGGCCAATCATGCACTTGACTCAGCACAATCCTCCAAGGCCAAGTGTTGAGACTCGTCTGGGCACGACACAGGCTGCGTCTCGACTGTGGACTGCGGAGGAGACAGTCATTCCAAAATGTCTAGTATCAGTTCATTGACAGCATTTTCAGGGGTGGTCCTTTTCCCTTGAGAATGCATTCCTGAGACGTAGAGTTTCCCTATGAATCAACGTCTGATTTTATTAGCCCAGTTTCACCAAGTCTGGCACTTCATGCATAATATGGTTTTATTGAAGACGGCTTAATCTTTACTAAATCTTTACTGAACTTTAAAATTACAGGGTCATGTTTCAGTTTCAAACGAGCAACCAATTCCAGGGGCTTATAACTGCCCGGCATATACACTGGGCCGGCGCAAAAGCATGTGTATAAAAAGATTTATTGTTTTGTAAATACAGTCAATCTACATCTAAACATGTAATCAAAATTTTGTGGTATGGATGGACCGGCTGGGTTCTTCCTGGCACTATCCCAGTAGCCATACATTCCTTAATAATGTACCAGTGGAAAGTGATAGAAGCAGCTGTCAGAGAACCCTTTCATGGCCATTCAGCAATAAAATCCGGGGGTCAATGTTAAGTTTTCAGAGCGATTTCTTTATCTACATCTTCTGTATCTATAATTTTGTCATCTGAAGTGCTTGCTGCCAATTTTAACACAGTATAAGAAGGAACCACACTGGCTGGTAGAAATGTCAGTAAGGTGTGGATCAAAATGTTTGAGAACTTTGGGGCCACTGTTTCATAATGATAGAAAATCAACACGATTATCTCGTTGTTGCCTATTTACAGAGGCTTCAAATAAGTATATGTTTCTCTGCACCTGTTGCTCCTCCACAAAAAAAGGTCATTAAGTTGTGCCTTTGTTCCAGCAGCTTAAAGCCATTACTAGCAAGCCCAGATCTGGCTGACTACCTTGCCACTGTTTCCCGAGAAACGTAGAAGGCCTTCACCTTGACAAATATGACGTAACGCTTTACATTATGTGCTACTTGTCTACAATTTAATTTTGTTCGTTGATTGTCACGTTTGCTGTTTTCCAGTGGGTGTGTGGAAGGTGGTGCTTGAAAGTGGAATAAGGAAAACACCTTTGGCTTTAGAAAACCTATTAGGACGTGGTTGTTCTCCTCCCAGTGCCGGCCAGCAGAGGATGGGCTCCCCCACTAAGCCGGGTTCCTCTCAAGGTTTCTTCCTGCAAGCCTAGGGAGTTTTTCCTTGCCACTGTTGACACTGGCGTGCTTTTGGGGGGTCAGGCCTGGGACATACTGCATTTTTCTGTATGTAAAGTGTCTTTGTGACATGGCAACATGTGAAAAGCACTGTATAAAAATAAAATTGATTGAAATTTATTGATTGAATGGAAATCACAAATGGTTTTTTATAAAATTGGAGGTGGGATGGAAATGGGATACATTCAGTAGCGGGAAAGTAGATGGGAAATTCATAGGAATTCTGAGTCATTCGTGCCTGCAATAAGAACAGGTTTCCTCTACTTTAGCCTGAAAATTCCCCTCCTGCATTTATTTATTTATTTAGATTTCAAAATGCAGGATCTGTGCATGGAATAATCAGTGGAGAAATTGTATTTTAAAGGTACCTGCTAAATTTACCTGTTAATGTTTTCAGCCTGTTGTATTCAGTTAACTATTTGCAGTGTGGGAGTTGTTGGGTGTGCCAGGTTGTACCCACGCAATGAATAAACAAACTACAATTTAATTCACAGTCTCAGATTGGGTGACCCAGAAACACCAGGCCTACGCACACAAACATTGCTCCCAATTATCTTGCTGTTAATCAGATAAGATTTTTCTGAGAAGTGGAGTCTCTGCTCCAGAAAATGTTTCTATTCCTATTCTACAGAGAGAGAGAAAGAGAAGACCAACTACAATCACTGTATTGTAGATTCTGCATTGAGTCCCCTCTTCATCCTTGAGACCCTGTTTAAGGAGTCCTGAGTCAGTCCTCCAAGGTCGAGACTACTATGACTCACGCATTGCAAAGCCCTGAAACCAGACAGACCTCCATGTTTGTTACATTTATATATAGTTTCCTCATAAAAGAGAGGGTCTGGCTTTCATTTTGCCCCACTAGGCCTCTGTCGTCTGCTGTCATCCCACCATTGTGCCCTGGAACTCAGCCACGGGTCTTCCCTGAGGAAGTCCCAGCAGCCTCTTGGGCATGCTCACCATTAATCAGAGAACTGGCGGGAGAACAAGAAATGCCATAAAGTTTTCTGAACTTTGTGTCTTTACCCAAAGCAGCTTAGCTTTTGGAGCTGAACATTGGATCACTCCACCGTAGCTTTGCATGTTGAACGCCAGCGGGTTGTGGTGTAATTTATCATGGAGCAGGTAGTGCGACAAAGGCAAGTCAAGGGGACGATATACTGGTAAGACCCACTTTAACATCAGGACTTTGATCAAAATAAGGAAGAACACTGTATAGTCAACCCACTCTTTTTGTGAGTTGAAGAACAGTTTTTTTTCTTTTTTGTCTAAATTGCTTGTCCAGCAGAACAGCATATGACGGTTAAGTATACCACAAGTATAGTTGAATAGATGGCATTGGTTGAATAGGTAGCATTGGTTCTCAGCCGGAAATATTGTCAGAACTTCTGTTATAAAATTAGCAGGTAGTTAGACAACCTAGAGTTAGACAACAAAGAGTCGTGATTCACGACAGTAAAAAGGTGGCTTGTTGTATTTCTACATTCAATTTCTACATCTCGGCGACAACCACCAGAACGCTTGTATTGGGGATTGTACCCAAATACAAGCGATTCAGAATCAAAGGTGTATGCTGGGGATACCCGTGAGCTCAACTTCTGACTTTTGAGATTTGCCTCAACTAGTGTAATTCTAATAGATAGTGTGTGTGCATGTCAGTGTGTGACGGTTTGTCAGAATCTGTGTTTTCATTATACTTTTTAGATCTATTCACAGCTGCAACTCAGTCATTTATCGTCATATATTATATTAATTATGCCCATTAAGTATGTACCAAGAACCCTCAGTCCCATTAACTCATCTGTTCATTTTCTTTTTGGGGATGCTAGGCAGTCAAAAATGCGTTCAATTTATATATACATATTTTTTGTGTGTATTTGTGTGTAATTACCTTCTGATCTGTTGCATTTATCATGTTCACTAGATCCACCATTTTCACGTGTAGCGTGATCTAATATCCGATTAGATATTTTTATTAACAAAACAATTATTTTTTGTTTAGTGCTTAGGCTATACATGCACATGCTTTGTCAAGCATACGGTGTCTGTTGAACACATTTTTTGGACTAATGTATTCAGCCACTGCCCTAGCGTGACGTACAGTGTAGTCACCCACTCCAGTTTGTACAATACGTTAATTCCGTCGAAGTCAGCTGAGTCATTGGTACTTTTTACAATCGCATTCCCGTGGGTGAATTTCTAAGGAACTTAAAAGAAACTCAAAAATAATTCAGATAAAATCCGTGTACATATATTTTATGTTATACAATGATGTTGTATTTCAGAACCTGACAGCGATCACGGCCGAAATCCACAGGTATGCGGCTTTAAATATGTTATTTGTAGTCTACAATAATTTCATTAACATTTGCTTGATTTTACTTTGTATTCAACTGTGATACAGTCTGCGATACATGTGTTTATTTTATAACTAATGTTGTGATATTATACGTTTTATTATGTTTTAGTCGCTAGGGTATTTGACCATCGCCGAACGTGATGTCACTAAGGCGAAGAGAAAACCCAAACTTTGGCAAACAGCTAATCGCACTTCAGGCTGCATAACTGTTTTAAATAGCCATTTATTTTAAGGGTAGAAGAAATCGACGCTATTAAATACAAATTTATTAAATGCGATTACCGTGTTGTCAAAGTTATGATTTGGTCCAATCCTAGAGAAGAAGAAATTGTGTTTTGAAGACATTCATTTTTCGATCTTGTGTGGCTTTGGGACAATGGTGATATTCTCTATATATTCTTTTTTAAGTATGATTTGCTTCAAGCAAAAAAAAAAAATTTTTTTTGATCACCTAGTCTTATTCTATGAAAATGGCGTAAATTGTTGTGTTTGTCACTATCGAGATGAAATACTTAAAAATTGTATACTGTATGTGTGTGTGTAAACTACATTAAATAATTAATTTGTCTTCTTATAACTATTATCCAAAACATATTCTAACAGATTAATAATTATACTATCTGATTGTATTTCATTATATATTTAGAAAGAAATTATATAATTGCTGTTTCAAAACGTCTAGACATGCATGCGATGTAATTTATGTTATACCCTTATTATTTTTGAATTTTGAGTGATTTTGACTTAGAAAAGAGACCGAAAATAAACGCAAGGCTTTAAGTAATGATATCGGGAATATATTCACATTAGCCTAAATGTAAACTGCATAATAATGATAATTAAATGAGTAATTAAAATGTAATTTAAAAGATCTCTCTCTCTCTCTCTCTCTCTCTCTCTCTCTCTCTCTCTCTCTCTCTCTCTCTCTCTCTCTCTCTCTCTCTCTCTTTCTCTATAAATATATATAGTAACAATTTTTTTTTATTACTGACTAAGCTATACATAAAATCAATTTTACTAGATAAAGGTGATATAGTTAACAGTTTTCACCTTAATTCTCTCACAAAAATAAGAAAAAAAATAGTAAGCTGCAAATATTTGACTGTCTGATGGTGAACTAAAATGATTTCCCTCTTAATGATGTCAATGAGCCATGGAGCTCCATACTACACGGTGTGTCCAGTGGATCTATTCACACTCATCTCTTACACATAACGCAGACATGGAGGATGGACGAGGGGATGTGGAAGAAACGGACAGAGATCTGTGGGGAGACTGAAGGTGGCAAGATGTTGGCATAGCTGTTGATTTTAACGCCCTGCTATGCCTACTTATTGCCATCTTTAGCCTCTTTTAGCGGCAGGACTCTGTCACAAGAAGACCTTTGGCTGAGAAGTTGCACTCTTAGCACTGCAGGCATTATTAGCAAACGCATTGTTTTCCATAGAATTAATTTATCAAAATTCACAGAGGGCGAAGTAATAAACACCTATCCTGTCTCCTTAAGAAAATCCAAATATAAGTACCAAAATGTGTTGTAGCAATGGCTCTTAATCCAAGTTTTATCAATTTTTATTTTTTTGATTAAAAACCATTGTGTCATGAATAGACTGTGTAATTGAGATAGGCTGCAAGTAATAAATGAAACATAAGTTGGGTGCTGAGATAACTTGGCAGAGATAACTTGATAGAGATATTGAGTCCAAAGTTTACTTTTGCCCGCTAATAAAGGAAAAGAACACGCTAATTTGCATTACGAACTCTTCTTGCTATATTCTATGATATTTTAGGGTAAACGTTCAACTGCATGTAGTGTCCATGTTTTGTCATCACTGCAAAATTTGCTACACATGTACCAAGTCCTATTGTCTGCTGAAGTGAAATATTATATTTACTATAGAGAAGGGAAAGATATTTTATAATTAAATTATGTATAAAAATGCAAAGAAATATTCCACTGAAATTGATAAAATAATTTTTACAATATTTCTAAATATCATGACAGACTTCATGGGTCCTTGAGGCAAATTTATTCCTCAAGAGTAGAGGGAAATAAGAGACTTGATTTGGAGATTCTAGGTTAAAAGGAGTCACAACGATGGTTTAGGTTTTTTAAAACCGCTCGTTGTGTCACAATTGGGTCAGAAGTTGTTGCCATGTTTTGGACAGCAGCTTCACTGCCTTCAAACCAATAAGCAATCTGTGGTCGTACCATAGTGACAGAAATATTAAGGAATGGAAATGACATTTTCCCCTTTTCCACCTTAAAATCAAATACATATATGAAAAGCATATCACTTAGATTGCGTTTTACAAGACGACAAAAGAAAGGGGTGACGAAATAAAATGCACCTAGTTTGAGGTGTGAATCTAGGGACAATATTTAATCACGTGCCTTCTGTGATTGGATATTATCTTGTCAAGATTAAGTCCAAGGCTAAACCTTCTAGCTAGCAGGTTAAAGGTAACGTGTATTAGCCTGCTCGTACATGCAGAGATAGCTCTGTCATAAGTCTTTGGTTCTTTTTCACATTGCATCACGTGTAATCGTTGCTCACTGATTTTTGCCGTGAGCTTCTAAGCGGTTTATCTTGTTCTGACTCCTGAATAATTATCATGGTTTCATCATCTCAAACAACATTGGTGTTGGCCTACAACATTGGTGTTTCATTTAAATCCTCCCAACATTGCCTTCTATAATAAAATATATACAATTTCCCTTTATTGGGAAACATTATTTATTCAAAATAAAAATTAGATAGCATGGTGGCATGGGTGGAGTTATTGATATTTGGCTCTGATAAATTAGCTAAGATAATTATCCTTTGCCAACCGAACCAGTAATGCTCAAAATCTACTGGATCTGCTAGGAACAGCACAGTTATTGTTGTGGGTGTGTCTGCTGTCATTTCATGGGGGAGGGTTTAGTACATTCAGATTCTTTGCCAGAAAACTTCAAGGAGCAGGGAGCTGGTTTGGGATATTGGACCTGTTGGACTTGTCTGGTAACATAGCTTCAGAGAATGGAAGATCCAATGTTTATGCCAAGTTATCCTGAAATGTATCCGGCTAACCAGGTTATCCGCAAAGAAGAACTGGCCTCTCATCACAAATTACTGTGACTTACATAAAAAGATTTCCAGCAATAAAACAATAAAGGTGTCACCCACCCCACCTCACTCCAGCTGTTTTTTTTTTTTTTTTTTTAATGCAGTCCTTATCTTTTTAAACAAACCATACCTCTCATGGTTGAAAACCCCAGACCTCTAAGGAACCTCTGAGGGACCTCTTCACCAGCTGACCGTCACTACTAAGACCTGTTTCAAGATCAGTTACTTACCACCCAATAACTTCTATGTACAAGTGAACCACACAGCACTGGTAGAACACGGCCCACCTGTGGCTGTGTTCTGGATGTTGTGTGGTGTCAAAACATACCTTTAAAAAAAATAATAATAATAATTACAGACCATTTAACTAATTTTTCTCCAAACCAAGATATCTAATGAGTTAAGACAATTTTGTCAATGTTCGACAATGTGACAACTAATAATCCAAGTTTAGTAATTATGTTTTGCCACCAGTGGTTGCAGCTTTTTCTTAATACTGTTTTAGGGGATGCACGACAAAGACAGAAAATTATTTTAATAAAATATATTTTTATTTGATCATTTGTGAACAATTGCTATTTACCAGAGCCACATGAAATGCTTAACGTTTCAGCATAGACCTTTAGCAAGACCCTATATTCAATAAATCGAACATCTATTTATTTGCCATCACATTTCGATAATTACTGAATATTCCATCACAATGTTTTGGGGAGTATTTGTTTATTTTTTTCCCACTCTTGTTTACTATATTTAAAGTCTTAAGATTAAATAATAATTTTATGATTATAATTGTACTATATGATCGACGGGAGGAAATAGTTTAGACTACTCAATTTTTGTCATCAGTTTGGTGAAACTAATTAAACTGATTGTTGGTCCTGATAGTAATTATTCATTAGTATTACCGCGCCATCTCAAACTCTGTATGCAACAATAAGGCGGTCGTGTAATTCATTCTGAGCATATGACGACGCGATTGCAATGGAAGTAGACCTCTTCGTCCCCGTCGTTTCCACTAGGTGTCACAAGCACAACGCCTTTGTCAGTGATTCCATATTAGTCGATCCAAAATTCTGCTGAAGTCTGCTTGTTTTTGAACCGCCAACCTTTTCTCATCGAGGATGGATGGGGCTAGTAATTGAACTGGGTCTGTATTTGTTATCTGGGTTTGGTGGAAATTCTTCCGCCCGATGAAAGTCATACGAAAACTTCCCCCTTCATTTTATTAAAAAATGCTGGTTGAATAAAATTATAAATAGAAAAAAGCGTTTCATAACAAACATTTTATCTTTGCATTAGATTAGGTGTACTACTTCAAAAATTATCATCAAAGATTTGGTGGACACCACGATTCATTTTTTTATTTTTTTATGACAATGTTTCAGGAAAGTTAAAAGGCCGTTATATAGATGAATTAAACTGATTCCGCAGTAGACCTAAAATTTGCCAAACTATAAGCAAGTCGATAATTCTTAAAAAAAACACTGGATGTTATAAACGTAAAATACATCTTATTGCCTTTATACCCATTATGAAAGCCATTAATATAATGAATAAAGAAGGAATCTTTAGTTTAGTCACAAATATTGGGCGTGGGTAAGGTATCAAGCGTCACTACAGAAGCTTATCATTATTAGAATTCTATAAATTTTAGTTTAAAATTACTTTTACATTTGAATTACATTAAAAGCATTGACTGGACTACCTGAGTATGGCTAATAACAGAGTATAACGAATAAGCGTTTCGCTGGTAGTTCGCAGTAACTTCTACTCATAACTCCATGTAAAAACGTAAATATCAAACCAGCCTAACCGACGTCACGGTGCAGCCGAGACTGCAACTTCCTATTTTCAGAGCGAATGTTTCAAGGAGACGTGTCAATTGTAAGTCTGTCAATTCAACATGAGGTAAGGAATATCGGTTCAATAATACGCCTGCTGTTTTTAATTCACTAGGAGATAGATGAAACTACCTGTTTACGCTTATGAAAGGGAGTTCGGAATGTCATACATTTAGTTTTGCCGGTGGGTTATAGGTTGAATTTAACGGGAAATCCTGTTTTATTTTCAAAACGTTCTTCCAACATTGAATGTGCAACGTTAGATAGTTTCTACATGTGCTGTAGTTGTAATTGGCCATTTACATTTACATACCCGTATCAAGTATATTTTATACATAGACTTCATCAATACATTAATGAAACCCGTAGAAACGTACCTACGTTTCGTTGGAATCATTTTGACAAGTAACTACTCCAAAATAAACATATACAAAACATAATGCATAATTTTAAGCAAATCATGCTAAATTATACATGGCTGCACATTATAAAATAAAATAAAATGTAATTAAATTAATTTGAACTCTCATACTTAGCCTTAAATCCAATGACTGTTGTGGTATAAAAGCTTTATTTTTCCAACCAGGTGCCAAATCCGACTTGTTTACCTTTTCCTCTATAATCTGCTTCAGTTCTGTGGTCACACCTGGGTATTTTCCAACATGACAGCCAGGTTCTTAACATTTGGGGGAGGTAAGATATTTGACATTGACTTAGCCTACCTTTTCTTAGCCTACCTGCACAAATGTTTGACATTGCATTAGATTTTGATTACAGGAGCTACACAGGTTTGTGTCATTAAGGGTGCCGGGTGCAAAAGACTTAATGATACCCGAGGGGAACGATATAAATATCTCACTTGTTTAATGCCTCTGACCCCTTGCATGTCCTTTTCAACTAGAAGTTTAAATATGACCCGATACCTAGTTAGCCCTACCGATATGCTGTTTCCCACCAAAATGCTGTGCTTGACGGCGACCCGTTTTCCTGTAGAAGTGGGAGGGCCCAAACAGGCTTTTGATTTACTCTGCAGATGCGGTGGCCGATACCTTCTACGCAGTTGGGGTCGTGATGAGCCTGTGCCAGTTGCTCTCAGTACTGGAGCTGTTCCACATTGCAGATGGGATTGAGAAAGGAATGCTCCTTGCCCGGTTTATAGAAGTACGCGTCGCCGGCGAACAAAATGGCAGCGCTGAAAGCAACCTGTGGAGAACCTTAAAGCGTCTACTGTTTCCCAACAGATGCAGATTGTGATTGTTGTCGTTTGCTATTTTTAAAGGTCACAGAAAGGAACTTTCTCCTGTTTGTGGTGATCGTCTGTCAAGAAGAAGTCCAGAGTAAACCTATAGTCTCTGCCCAGTTTTACCTTTGGAATTCACTAGCCTTGTTACGGTGGGTCACTACTTTTCAGCTGCTCTTTGCCCCTGAGGTCATGATCTTACAGAACGACCACTGTTGTGCTGTCATTTAGCAGTGGTCTGTACCTACACCTTATATAAATGATGGTCTGCCGACTCACTGACAGCACATGACAGTTAACGTGTAAATACAGAGGCTTCCCATCTTGAGAGATCTGAGAGTAAGACAGAGCTCGGTGACTTCGAACCTCGAAAATGTTTTGGTCATCTTAATTGTTTAAACGAAGTAATTATTTGCTAAATAATTCTCCGGGCATTCAAGGTGAAAATCAGTTGCACGCTGAAGGGCATGTGTGAAAACCTGTAGTGCTGCAGCCTTAAGAAAGGCTGTTTCCTACCCTTGATGGTAAGGGTTACGTCTCTGTGGCCTGAGCCCCGTCTGACAGCAGTAAGGAATCCTGGCACGATCAGGATCGTTAAACATTTAAATATGGAGACACTCGCCTTTACACATGGTTGACTATATGACTCTAAAAAGTGCTGAGTCACGCTGGGCTCCTGAGTGTGTCAGCTGCGTCTAGACCCGCATGTCTGAATATGGTGGATTGCCTTTCGGTTGGTAGCGGTCACTAGCTGCTGTCCGCTGGCAGGTGCAGTCGCGAGAAAATTGCCCATAACCAACTCGCGGCGTCTTCGACCGCGCTTGTCCTGAGTGTGCCTTGTCTGGTTGTCTGTCGGCCAGGTACCCGCACAGACTCCTGTCGCTGGCCAGCACTCCCTCGTTCAACATGCTGTGGGCCTACCACACCCTCTGGATCCTGGTCTACCCCCTGTCTGTGCTGGCGGAAGGTATCCCGTGGTTCTGTTCTGGTCAAATGTCTTCTTTTAACCTGTCAGTAGTTAGACCCTCAATGTCATCCGCTTTACTCAATGCCAATTTTAAAGTTGTTCAGCAGATTCATATCACTTTATCAGTTTAGGCTGCTGGATGACCTACTAAGGGATCTCAGATTAAGTACTGGGCTCAAGGGTTGCACAGCAGTGGTCTCTCCTGGGTCCACTACATGGCCTTAACCGGTGTGCCGTTTGCTGGCTCCTCACTTAGTAACTATACTTAAAGGCACGCTTGAAATAAAAGGGGAAAATTTGCCTTTGCTTTTTAGCCAAGTTGTTTTTTTTTTAAATTAGACTTAGGCACCTGTTTAATAAATAGCATTGTTTCTGTAGTGTTCACCCCTGTTGGTGTGTTTTTAGACAATTTCAAAGCATCATTTATATAACCAAGGAGTTGCTGTCTGTGGATAAATTTATAGACCTTTAGAGAAAACATCAAATTAGGTATTTTATCTTCAAATTCCTCCTGAATTAATGACGGAGAGATTTTATAAAGATGTGGTGATAGAAAGTATATTGTTACCTAGAAATTAAGTTTTCTGGAAACGGTTAAAAACAAATTCCAGTGGCCCAGTTCCGTGTTAAAGTTTCCTAATGTCAGTTTCTACATTGCGCAAAACTATTTTTTTTATTTGCAGCAGAGCACCACCCCCCCACAAACAAGAACTCTGTACAAACACCACTCAAGTAAATATGACCATAATGAGTACCCTGAAAGAGATATAAAAAAATACAGGTCTACTAACCCCCTAAACAAAGTTCATAAGTGATTAACGTTATGTAAAATGGGTTTCTTAGCTCTGACTGACTAGCTGAAGCCTGTTGGTGGTTAACAAACCTCAGTAAGCTTAGTAGCCGATTAATTCAGTAATTACCCACAAATCCAATGGGCAGGGTGAGAAACCTCACATCCACTGTGTCAGGCGAATGATCTGCTGTGCCGGACCATCTTCCAGGCAGGAAATGTTAACAGCATGTGGCTCATTTACAAACTCCCCCGGATTTCTCTTCAAGCAGAAATGCATATTTTTTGGTATGTCAACCTGGTTTCCTGGAATCTTGGCAGCCTGAAAAGCTTGCTAGGTCTGAAACGGAGACCGTGTTTTTCCGTGTATCTCACCAAACTCCAAACAAAACTAGTACTGAAGGACTATTAATGAAATGCAGTCTGCTTCTGAAAAGTATTAATGTATGTGTATCCTGGGTTTAGTTGTCTTACTCGTGCAAACAAATATTGCAATGTGATAAAGAATGTGGCGTGTCTTTAAGATGCGTTGCTGTATTCAGAAAGGAAGCTGGTATGTGCTGATTCTAGAAGAACAGGAAGTGTTTTGATGTCTACAATGACAGACATGGCTTCCAGGAAAGCACATTCTAACTGGGGCCCTGAGAACAAGAAGAGGGATAGAGGGATAACCAATTGAGGGAGAGGGATCTCAACTAAAGTACATGGAGAAAGAAACTGGAATTTAGCCCCATAACGCTGCACTCAATGTGTGATTTGACTACAGCCTGCCCCATTACAGTTCTGAGCATGTCTCTCCGGTGTCGTTGGTTCTAACAGGGGTCACCATTTTTCAAGCCCTGCCCTACTTTGAGTCCCCGAAAACTCACGTCTTCCAGCTGGTGCTGCCCGCGAACGTCCATTTTCCACACGTGCTCCTGTGCTACTTGCCTCTTCTCGTTATTGGTGAGTGGAGGGTTAAGATTGCAACTCCGGAATCACAAACCATTTCTGAATCAGATCCATCCATATAAATAGTTTATAGTAAGCTTTACATACTTATAGATGGAATGACTTTTACCCAAACTTTTGGGAGTGACTGTTCTGCTGGTACTTAATGTCTCCAACACCAGGGTCCAGTGTAACTGTGTGGCAGTTGCTGCAGGAGAGAAGACAGCAGCTTGAGAACTGGACTAAAAAGCTGAAAAGACAGTGAAGTCACAATTCAGCCCCTGGACCACTCATTACCACAGCAGATTAGTTGGGACCCATATCGGGAAGACACTGGAACTAGAATACAAATCTCTACATGAAAGAATGAATGAATGTTTTTATTTTTATTTTACATTTTTATCTCAGTTTCAGAGGCACTTTATAATGAGTAAATAATGGCCCTTGCCTTTTGGAGGACCCTTCCAGCGAAGCTAATACAACGTTCTTGTGGTTTGCAAGAGCTGGAACAAATCTGAATATTTTCGTTGGTTGTTAATGTGACTGCAGTGGCGTAAAATCCCCCAGATGTAGGAGCGATGTCCAACGGTTTTTGTCAACAGCAGTATGTGCCAAAACCACAAAGCCCCCACGTTGTCATGGACATGGTTCAGACAAAGGATGTTTGTGTTTGTGGAATCCTTTCCCCTACAGTCATACTCCCAGCCATCGACGCCTTTCATAGAAACATCTGGAGTGAAACAAGACCAAACGAGAAGTTTCTTGGTTCAAAATCTCTTAACAGGGCCCGTGAGAAGATGATAAAATACAAAGAAATAACAATTCCACCACAGTGTTGCAGGAGCAATTTTAGAACATTGTGTGGTCAGGTTTCCAAGAAGAGAGTCCTCTAGTAAATGTTATCGCAGGTAGTTTACAACTTTTGCAGACCTAGGTAAAATTAACAATGATATATACATATGATTATATATGATTTGTGGAAAATGTAGTACTCGCAGTGCATTTGAAATCTATCTTGTTTCGTGGAAGTATTTGAAAAAATTAAATATTTTTATATATATATATATATATATATATATATATTACTTCCACAAAACAAAATAACGAAATTTTCAAACGCACTGCGAGTACTACATTTAGTATATGCGAGTAAATCATTTCCAGATATAGACCATACAGAGATATAAATAAATGTATATAAAGCTTACTAAGAGTACCATAAGTGTAAGACAAACAATCACAAACAAAACGGCTACAGTAGGCATTTTATTTTTTTATTTTGAAGAATGCAAAAGAAACAGTAATACTGCAATTTTCGGTTCCAACAGAATGAAGCCTATGTAAGTTAAAGTAACAATAAAAAGGCACGACCAGAAGTCTGCTCCATATCTGAGGACCCAGATATCAGTTGTAGCATAGCCCAGTAGCAGCTGTGATCCTTTTGGAATCTTCCTACATTGCACTGCGGTGGGCTCCTGACCATGCACGTGCGCGGCGTTGCCCATTGACTTGTAGGACCGACAGGCTGATGGCACCATGAGTGACCATCGGAGGGCAGCTAGCCAGGCTTTTTGGCTACCAGCCATATGCCCTGGTCCACACAACTTTTTTCTTGAACTCTGGCAGGTATCTCAGTGCTAACAAGGAAGCTGTTGCGAAAGAATAAAATAAAGGGTTAATGATGGAGAGACAATGCACAAAAGAGGAAGTCCTCATCATTAGCAGGGCTGAAAAAAGGATATAAAAAAACAACTTATGAACCTCTCAGTGACTCACCTTTGGCAGTGACAATGGATGTCTCGGATAAAGTGTCTTTTGGACCTTCTGCAATGTTAAAAAGCCAGTCTATAAACTGAAGCAAAGAGGGAGACTTAGTTTAAACAGACAGTCCTCTGCAATGCAACAGTTTCAACATACTGAGATGATTTGTATTGTTCCTTTCCAAGTGGAAGCAGGGGAATTGAGCTCTGTTCATCTGTGCTAAAATGCTTCACAGTGTGGAAATTGTTTTTAAAATAGCTCAGACCGTCAAAGCGAGACACACAGAACCAACGTTTGTTGAAACATGCCATCGTGTAAGAGAAGAACTGCTGTTTAAAAATTGCATTGAGACAACTAAACGGCGGTGTTACTAACTTATGTCACTTACTCTTGTTGCAATTTTAAACCAACTGGGTTCCTAATGTTAGTTTCATTGTACTCTTTACTTTTAGTATTACTACTTTTCAAATAGCATGTTCCTCAATAATATCGTTTTTTGTAAGTTTTTGAAAAGGAGGTATTTTATATTTACTTTCACAACATGCACATTCCTCTATATGTGCTAAAAATGTTGTACTATAACCCACCTGAATATTAAAATTGCACTAGGGCATTCAGCCACATTAGCACCAATCACTTCTTTTAATCTGGAGAACAACTTGATAAATCGCATGTTTGAGTATCTTCAGAAATAGCAATTTAAGGTACAAAAACATTTCTTATGAAAAAAATGTGCTAAAACATTGCTTGCCCAAGAAATTCGACAGCTATATCATCACTGGGATGAACACTGAAAAAACCTGAATGGGTCTAAGCTATCAAGCTGTTAAGTTATGCTGCAGGGAACCGTTTAAGGAAACAAGCTTGCTTTCAAGTACTTTTGCACTTCAGCCAACATGTTTTGGAATTAGCAACATCCATACAGCAAACAAGTATATATTATTTCACAGTATTGCGTCAAGTGGATTTTCATTTAAGGTAGCTCGTTAATGTAACGTTATCGATTTTAGCCGTCATCTTGATTCAATATTTTAGACTTTCGGTCCCCTGGAACCAATCAGTGCTAGGACTAAGACAAAATTTCTTCCCATAAAGTGTTACGGTGTCCACTTTTCGGACCTTTCGGTATCGCCCATTTGCAAAATTTTGGAGCCCTTTGGATTGAGACACCCAACAAAATGGCCGCCATTATCATCCATCCTGTGAGTCTGTTCTAAGGCACCTTCCCCTTGGGGTTAGAAAGCCGTGTTTGAGAGAACATACCTTCTGAGTTTGTCCCTTCCAGGGCTCTTTGGCCAGCAGCAGCTGGATGCTGTAGGGGAGACCCATCAGGCACTGGGAGTCTGAACGCTCGCCGACCGAGCACTGCCCGTACAGGGGATGAGGCAGATTGGGTGGCACGGAATCCTGTTTCCATGGAAACCACTGGGCTCTGACTCCCAGAAGCAGGGGCATGGAGTGGTCGGCCCAGGTAAGCACAGCAGCACCAAAAACTTGCAAAAGGAAGTCGGTGGCCTGGACAGGAAGAGGAGCCCTGGTTAGTCAAGGTTAAGCTGCAAGTTTAACCCTGCATTATGAGCCCTGAAAGGAAAACTAGATCATGCTGGAACTAGACAGTTGATAAGAAATTGTCTTCCTCCGAGTCCCACAATTCTGGCCAATGTACAGAGCATGAAACCAATCAGCCAGAAGCATATACACTATTAAGACATTGAACGTGTGGGCTGAATTGACATTATTGTGAAACCGTGTTAGTACAAACAGAAAAACTAGGCAGATGGATTACCAACACAATACAACTAAAGCACCTGAAGGGACTGAATAAGTAACTCATTCAATTGGCCCTTTACCAAAGGCCAATTGCAGTGAAATCATTACACCTACATATTACACAATGACATAGGGAATGCCTGGACATCTGAGTCAAAGCGGGCAATGCTTCACTGACTGATAAGCACAAACCGTGAAATATAAATGCCATTTGGTTGCCAACACTTGGCATGTGGCATGTGTCTGCAAGTACCTGCTTGGCATCTCCGTTCCTCACTGTGGTTGTTCGGTAGGCAACGTTCCTGATGTGGCCCATCAATTCCAAGAGCCACTCCATCCTTTTCAGAACACCTGAGAAACATGTCATTCACAACCTTTTTTATTCGCCATAAATTGTTGGTAAGCATTCAAGTGTAGAGAGCTCAGTATCAGATGCTGGTAAACAGTGGGTAGTTTTTCAGGAATTGTATTTGTGACTGAAAGACTGCATGTTCAAACACACTGCTTTTCTACCCTTGAGAAAAGTACTTTTGCAGTACAAATGACACAACAATTGGGGAAAGCTGTGAAGTCGCATCAGATAAGGGGAATCTGCTTATCAAAATCATTATCCCAGGAGCGGGATGCAATGAGGGGCAGAGGCTCCTGGGGGCTCCTGGGGGCCCCGGGGCAGACCTGTGTTGGGGTTGGTGGCCAGACGGGACTGGTAGAAGCTCTGCAGCAGGAGCCAGACGACCTCTTCCCGCCGGCCTCCCGGGAGGGCGGAGGCAATGACGTCGTTGAGGCCCAGCAGTGGGACCCGACCCTGGGAGCTCAGGTAGGCCAGGACGAAGCCCATCTTCCCCACATTAGCCTGCAGGGGGTGCCAGACTGCTGTCATGTCTCAAACTACTCAATGAACATAACTTTTATTTCTTGCTTGTTATACTGAATCGCCACGTAACATCTGTTTCCTGTGCATATAAGAAATGTGCTGAACTTGAACCAGGATTTCTACAATAACTAAATTTAGAGTTAAAACAAAGCAATTGTCTGTAGATTCAATAAAACACTGAAAAATGTGTTTTCGGTAGCTTAAAATAAATACACCCCCCAATTAGACCAGCTGACTGACAACAGTAGAGTGAAGTTTGTTTCTTTTCTGGCTCCACCATGTCTACAAGGAATGTGACTCTGCTAATAAGAGCAGCGCCCATGCTACAAAACAACCCAGTCGTCCTAGTGTCGTTATCTACCACAATTACAATGCATTCACCTCGGTGACACGACTTATTCTTTCAATCTCCATGTCTGTCATTTCTGATAGGCATTTGGCGGTTCCCACATAAAGGTCAACCTCATGCTCCTAAAAAAGGAAAAAGGGCTGATTAACATTATTGTGAGTAAACAGTATCTGCAATGCTGATATACACAACATTATCATAGACCAGAAGTAAAGTCTGCCTTTTAAACAGGCTATGCCTACATAATGAGCCCCATAGCGGCGCTGGAGTCTTCCATAACAATGTACAACAGTGACATTTAGAAACTTATACTGAGGTGACAAACAGCCCGTCTCAGGGAACATGCACCACATTTAAGAGTGATCAAGTTATAACAGCACTCAATTTGAAATTATAAACATTTTATAAACTTTTTAACAAAGTTAAAGAACCGCGCTGACCAGAATGTTGCTGTAATCGAATTCTAGCAGAAAGACTCTTAAAGCTATGGCACGCTCATTCTCCAAAAACATTCAGAAAGGCCTTAATGGGAAAAGCAATGCTCCTTTGACACCAATACAAAATGAAGTTGTTAAAAGCATTGTGAAATGCTGACATTAAAGTAATAAAAACATCTGCCAGAAAAACATAAGTGAGATATTTAGAAGGGAATATTTACCCCTCTGAGATGACAATTCAAGACAACCTTATAATCTTTGGCGGGATTGTCAGATAACCCACCCCCCCGAATTAAGAATCGTTAGTTGTAGGCAACTCCTCTTCCAGTTGCCTTTAGGCCAAACGTCTCTTTACACAGTAAAGGCAACACAGCCCACATGGGCAGCCAGCACGCACCCGGGGAACAGACCGGCCGCGCTGATTAGCGACGAGGCCAGGGAGCATTCGAAACATTCTAATAATCTGAAAAATAAAGACCCCAGAGAACCCACCTGGATCTCATCGGGCAGGAGAGCGAAGATCTTCTCCGTGCTGGAGCAGAGGACGGCCCAGCAGTTTTGGGAGGGGTTGGGGAGGGCCATGGCCTGGGCCAGCCCTTCCAAGATGGCCTGACAGTGGGGCAGGCGCTGGGGTCGGTTCTCCTGACTAAACTGCTGCACGCCCAGCACCTCTACGTACACCTGCAGCTTGTCATCCGACACGTGCTTCATCCACACAGACAGGGAGCTGTACAGGAAGCCCCTCGTGCGCAGCTGGAAAGGGAACATCACCAAATCATCAGCACTGTCACGGGACACCCGCTTTCCAGTGGTTTAACACTGTTGAAATGGCTTCTAAACCAGTCTACACTCACTTAACACTGCTCTAAGCTCAATAATTACTTCAGTTCAATGTCTATACTATAGGCCAGTTGGCAATGCCCTGCATGCAGCAATGAGTCAGTTGTAACTTCAATACAGCATACTTTTTTGTCTTTGTTGGGTATTAGGTCTATTAGGGCTATTGATGGGCTCATATTTAACATTTCCAGCAGGATAATAACTTGTATTATTTTCTTAGCAGATACTCCTTTCACTAATTAAAAGGTGACACTCATCCCAGTGGCCCTGTAGACACGTCACTCACGCTCAGGCTGTGAACCAGGGGAGGGCTCAGCCACATGCCCAGGAAGAGAGAGGCAGTCTGGGAAGACTGGCACTGAGTAGCTGCCAGCTCAATGGAGTGGTGCTGGATCTCCTCACCTGTCAAGGACGGCACACACATCAACATCGCCAGCTTCACACCAGAAGCGCCGGTCAGCGTACGGCTGAGAGACTGTCCCCTTACCGAAGTTGAGCCTCATCAGCGGGGAGAGAATTGAGCTCCAGTTAACAGGCGGGTATTGGAAGCTGCTGCCCACGGCCGACAGGGACCCCAGCACCACTTTTACCAGTTTTGGGTGGGCGAACTCAGGACCTGAGGACAGTGGTGTGGTTGAGGGAGGTCAGCGCAGCACAGCAAACGTGAGGTCAAGTCCCTCCTCTGTCCCCATAATGCTTGTTCCCCTACTCTGTCCCCACACTGCTGGGCCCCCTCCTCTGTTCCTCTGTCTCCACACTGCTGGGTCCCCTCCTCTGACCCCACACTGCTGGGTCCCCTCCTCTGTTCCTCTGTCCCCACAATGCTGGGTCCCCTCCTCTGTCCCCACACTGCTGGGCCCCCTCCTCTGTTCCTCTGTCTCCACACTGCTGGGTCCCCTCCTCTGACCCCACA